>BQNB010066070.1:0-34704 GCA_026074375.1 Tanacetum coccineum | reverse complement strand
TCTTTGTTACATGTAGGACTTTTCCTGAATTTTTTGTATTTTTCCTTTTATTATATTAATTTCTAGAATTTTTCTTAGTTCAAAATTTTTGAAAATCAATAAAAAAAAGAAAAATAATTTTTAAAAATACAAAAAAATAGTTTTTAGTATTAGATTAATTACTTTTTGTTTTACATCCAGAAAAATCATCTTTACCCTTTTTAGATTTTTATTTTCATTTTTAAGCTTTTAATTTTAATTTTTAAAATAGGATTTTATTATTAAAAGTAGTTAAAATTAGTTTTCTGAGTTTTTATAGTATTTTAGATTTTTCTAAGTTTAAAAATCAAATTTTAGAATTTTTAGGATTTAATTTGCTATTTTCTAGGATTTAAATAAATTTAATTAGATTTTAATTCATAATAAATACAAAAATAATCAAAAAAAAAATAATTTTCTTTTTCATAAAATTTTCTTTTGCTTTAATTTAGGTTTAAAAATTTTATTTGAATTTCTAGGAGTTAAATTTAGCATAGTTGCTTATTTGTCACGTTTTATTTGTTCCGTTTAATTGATTTTGTGCATTAATTACTTTGTTTGCTTATTTTAATTGTTTATTTTAATTAGTAGTTTTAGATAATCAAATCAATCTTTGTTTTTATTCAAATCATTGTCCAAACAAGAACGTTGTTTCAATTTCACAAGTCGTTGAGGAAACGACTCGGGGAATCATACTTCCCGGTAAATAAACGTATTATATTATATTATATATTTTGAAGAATTTCCTTTTTACCTTTGTCCTCAAGGGTAAATTGGTAATTTTCTATCGTATTATATATTATATTTTTACGTGTGTTAGGATTCTACGAATCAAACACTAATTAGAGTACTTGAAGGTTTAAAGAGTTACAATAATGATGTTAAGTATGGCTATGTACAAAGAGAACTTACAAATGATGAGGTTGAGTATCTACAAGAATCAAACTTGTGTCAACTGGAAAGAAACAATGGTGCGATTCTACGTGAATCAAACTTGTTCCAACATAAGAATTGACGGTTATTGAACATTTGACAACCAATCAAAACTATCGAAGTGTTACAAAATATTTTCATAATTAACACTTAGATTGTTTTTACAAATCAATTTTCTCTTTATTGCTAACTGTTTTATTACAGGAACATTTAAAGATGGAGATGGAGATACCGTGTTCCAACAAAATCAAGTTCATAACCGCGTGCTCATTCTTAAACGACACATTCGAAGATATCATGAAAGCTCAAGTATCTGTTATTAAAGCTTCCGCAACTCTGAATATTCAAGCTTTCAAGATCAAGAAAAGTGTGAGCATATCATTCCGAATGACACAAGTTCACAAGATGGCAAAAGATCACATGAGGATGATTAGAGATTATGATTGGATGATGATCTCAAAGAAGCTCAAAGATCACATACAAGTCAAGCTAAAGCCTAAAAGTCTAAAGTTCACTGCTTCAGATTCACAAGATACAGATCAATGAAATCAAACGTTTACGAGCTATACATAAGATCAATCTGAAGATTGAAGAGCTTAAGTTTAGTATTTTCAGGGGTGACCTCCCTTAGGGGGAGATTGTTAGATATTAGAAAAAGACTCGGTCACCCTATGTATTTTACTGTTCATTATAGCTCGTAGTTTAATAGGTAAACGTATGACTTTCGGTATTGAACCGGGTACTAATACCCGATGAATTGTAAGAACTATAAATTCCTCTTCCAACTTTGGAAGTGGTAAGCATCTATTTCATTTTACACACACTCTTTAGTATGTTTTCCTTTTCTTTCTCAACTATTCTCTCTCTCTAACTTTCTCTCTCTAGATCTCTTTAGATCTATACATGTTTGTGTGAATTAGGGAACCTATAGATTATAATACTTCTCTAAGATAGATCTTAGGTCCGGATACCACCAGCTGAGAGTGCATAAGGATGACATTCTAAAGACTGCGTTTATAACTCGGTATGGACATTTCGAGTTCGCTGTAATACCCTTTGGTTTGACTAACGCACCAGCAGTATTTATAGATCTGATGAACCGAGTATGTAGGCCTTATCTAGACAAGTTTGTGATAGTGTTCATTGATGACATCTTGATTTACTCTAAGACCCGCAAAGAGCATGAAGTGCACCTAGGGCTAGTCTTAGAATTGCTCAAGGAAGAGAAACTGTATGCTAAGTTTTCCAAGTGCAAATTCTGGTTGCGAGAACTACAGTTTCTTAGTCATGTGATTAATGGAAATAGTACTCATGTAGACCCTAGTAAGATTGAGGCTGTTAAGAATTGGGAAGCCCCTAAAACTCCGTCTAAAGTTTGTTCATTTTTAGGATTGGCAGGGTATTATCATCGGTTCATAGAGAACTTTTCTAAGATTGCTAAGTCCCTGACCATTTTGACTCAGAAAAGTAAGACCTTTGATTGGGGTGAAGAACATGAAAGGGCATTCCAAACTTTGAAGGACAAGTTGTGTAATGCACCTGTTCTAGCTCTCCCTGATAGATCAAAAGATTTTGTGGTGTACCGTAATGCATCGGGCTTAGGATTAGGTTGTGTGTTGATGCAAAGAGGTAAGGTGATAGTATATGCATCTAGGTAGTTGAAAATCCATGAGAAAAACTACACCACCCATGATCTGGAATTATGTACGGTTATGTTTGCACTTAAGATCTAGAGACACTACTTGTATGGAACAAAGAGTTTCATCTATACCGACCATAAGAGTCTTCATCATATCTTTAACAAAAAAGAACTGAACATGCGTCAACGTTGCTGGATAGAGCTTTTCAGCGACTATGACTGTGAAATTCGTTACCATCCTGGTAAGGCGAATGTAGTAGCCGATGCATTGAGTAGAAAGGAAAGGATCAAATCTAAGAGAATTAGATCTATGAATATGACCCTTCAGTCGAGTATCAAAGATAAGATACTAGCGGCTCAGGAAGAGGCATCAGATAAGCCAGTAGAAATGCAATGAGGAATGGATGAACTGATGGAACGTAGGAGTGATAGAGCATTGTATTACCTGGATCGAATATGGGTTCCTTTGAAGGGTCATGTGAGAACCCTGATAATGGATGAAGCCTATAAGTCAAAGTACTTTGTACACCCAAGAGCTGATAAGATGTATTATGACCTTAGAGATAGGAATTGGTGGTCGGGAATGAAGAAAGATATAGTTGTATATGTTAGTAGGTGTTTGACTTATTTAAAGGTTAAGGCTGAGCTCAGAGGATGTCTAGCTTGCTACAAAAACCTGAGATCCTTGAATGGAAATGGGAAAGGATAGCAATAGATTTTGTCACTAAGTTACCAAGGACTAGTAGTGGACATGAAGCAATCTGGGTCATTATGGACCAGTTGACTAAGTTTGCTCATTTTCTACCTATGCGTGAGGACTATAAGATGGATATGTTAGCTAGACTCTATTTGAATGAGATTGTTGCTACGCACGGCGTACCGATCTCAATCATACATGATCGTGATAGTCATTTCACATCAAGGTTTTGGCAAACAATGCAAAAGGCATTAGGAACTAAGTTAGACATGAGTATGGCTTACCACCCTCAAACCAACGGTCAGAGTGAGTGTACTATCTAGACTTTGGAAGACATGCTTAGAGCATGCGTCCTAGACTTCGGGGGTTGTTATGATGATCATCTTCCATTAGTGGAGTATTCGTATAACAAGAGTTACCATTCTAGTGTGAGATGTGCACCGTTTGAGGCTTTATATGGTAGGAAGTGTCATTCACCGATTATGTAGGAAAAAGTTAGAGAGGGACAATTGATAGGCCATGAGTTAGTGTAAGAAACCACTTAGAAGATCTCGCAGATTAAGGATAGGCTTAAGGCTACACGTGATTGTCAAAAGAGTTATGCAGATAAAAGGAGAAAACCCTTAGAGTTTAGTGTAGGTGAGTATGTCTTGCTCAAAGTGTCGCCTTGGAAAGGTATGTTACGCTTTGGGAAGAAGGGAAATTAGCACCTAGGTTTGTTTCACCCTTTGAGATCATTAAGAGGATTGGTCTGGTAGCCTATAGACTTAGGTTGCTTAAGGAGTTGAATGGTGTTCATGACATGTTCCACGTGTCGAACCTTAAGAAGTGTTTGGCTGATCCAATACTATAAGTGCCTTTGGATGAGATCTAAGTTGATGCTAAGTTAAATTTTGTGGAAGAACCTGTGGAAATTTTAGAGCGAGAGTTCAAGAAGCTTAAGCGGAGTAGAATTGCCATCGTCAAGGTTCGGTGGAATTCAAAATGTGGAACTGAATTCACGTGGGAGCGAGAAGATCAAATGAGACTTAAGTATCCGCATCTGTTTAGCTCTAGTACTAGTTGAATTTCGAGGGAGAGATTCCTTTTAAGGGGGGTAGAATGTAACCCTTGCCCTTTTGTGAGATTTGAATGTTCTAATTTAGTCCTTTGACTTTTTGACTGTTGTCAGTTTCATTAGAACTTGTACCGTGTTGACGGTGATGAATTAGTGTGATTGAGGTATTTTATGTTTGTATTGTGTATAACAATCCTTTTAAGAGGGTTTTATTATGTTGATTACATTCCGGGAGGTTTGTCTCGTGAATAGCTTGAAATGCCGAAAACAAGTCCCGACACGTCCGTTAATGTTCAAAACGAATTTGGGGAAGTTTAAATTGGAAATACGTCGTGTAAATAATCAAGATTCATGGAAAAGTATTTTTAAGTCTAATAAAAATACTAGGAAACTTCGGGTAATATTTTAAAGTCGAAAACGTTGAGTTTTAAGGAAAACCGACACAAAATGAAGACTTCCGAGACCCCTAGGATTCTATGACCGGTCAAGACAAATGGGGGGGGGAACAAGATGGCTAATTTTAGCTAGTGTGTCCCAAGACTAGTACCTATGACTTGTCTTTGCTCATTTTCAAACTTGGTGCATGAACTTGAAATCATTTTTTTTCTCTCTCTTTTGCTCTTTGGTTCTTCCGATCTAAAACACCCACACACACACTAAAATTTTTGCAACTTGATCAAAAACATGAAGACATAGAAGTTTTGGGTTGATTCTAGTGTTCGGGTTATTGTTTAAACTACGTCAGGGTAGTATGTTCCCGTTCTTTCTCACTTCTCAAAACACTCTTTGTAAGTGTTATAAATTTTTATTTAACTTGTACTTTTGAGTGTTTAATGATGCATATAAGCTAGTTGTACGGTGTGTTTGTTAAAAATCGATCACGAAAAATTTACGAAAAAGTAATAAGGTTACGTGTATGGTTCGAACTCAAAGAAAATGGGATTAAGGTTTTGTAGTTTTATTGTCGTGGTTGTGATGGTTGAAAAACAGTTATTTGCTATTTAGCTTATTTTGGTTAGTGACTTATTTGGCTTATTTTTAAGCACTTTTGGACTTATTATGAGCTTATAAGCTCTCGGAAAATGGGAGGAGTACAAGGAAAATGTTTTTTGGTTATTTACCTCGTATGTCGTATTTTTGTGGACTATTTTGATAGCTTATGATGATAACCGACTATACTACGTAGCTTAATAGCTTATTATGGATGTTTAGGGCTTATAAAGCTCACGGCCCAAAAAGCCTAATAAACCGTGGCTTATTGTGGGCTTATTATGGTTTGTATTATTTTATTAGCTATTGTTTTGGGCTTATTTCTACTAATGGGCTTTAGTATTGGGCCTAAAACATACTTTCTGTATACGAATATCTTAATGGATCCTTATTGGGCCTTAAGGCCCAATAAGCGAAAACTAGTCGTTTTATGAGTTTTAACGAACTTTTGGAAATTGGAGCATACTTATGAAATGATATTGAAAGTTGTTTTGGGGAAAATATGCTTTGATAAACGTTGCGAGAAATAGTTTTGGTATTTTGACGGAAAAGGGTGAAATTGTGGAAAATGTTTGAAATTAAGGTTTAGAACCTTGTAAAACGTTGTATAAACGAACGAGTCATGTCGAAATTTCGTAAAAAGTCTACACTTGGAATTTTTACTAAAAACGTGATTTTACGATAAAATAAGAATATATTATTATTTTAATACGTCGACTAAAAGACGAAAAATATATTTTTACGAAACTTTCTCAAATTATTTAGCATAAATAAACGTTTCATTACTTATAATCTAAATGATTAATTAATGATAACTAAGAGTACCGAATGGATTTACCGAAGTATATTTATAAGTGTTATTATATGAGTTTTCCTATATTACTCTACTATTATATTAAATGGTATAAGTATATACTACCTCCGTCTCATATTAAATGTCCGGTTTTGACTTTTGCAGTCTTTCTTATTTAACTTTGACTTCAAATAACTTTTTTTGTGTTATATAATACTTGATTAAAATTATACCAAATGAAAATACATTTAAAACTCGATTTATAACACAAACAAAAATATTTTAGGTCAAAGTTGAAAAAGAAAGACTTCAAAAAGTCAAAGTGGACATTTAATATGGGACGGAGGGAGTATATTATACTAAGGTACGAGTTGGAAGTATGTTATCTTTTGAAACTAAGTCGTCAACCATCACACCACTGAAAACGTTAAGGATGACCGTACAACGCGCATCTGACCTCTATGCACCAAACCTGAAAACTATTTTGGATATAAATGTCTAAGTGGAACATTAATTGGACTAGGTCGTGTTCGGACGTCGTTGCATTTACTTGTGTGATATTGAGTTTGCTGCTAGACACCCTTGTTTGAGGTGAGTTCTCGTAGCCCCACTTTTTATGTCTATACCGTTGGGGGAAAATGATACTCAAAACTGTTTTGAATGTGTTTTCTTACTGTGGGAAACGTGGTTTTGTTTTTGGGATAATGTTATGTGCTTATGACTGCTATGTGAATATTATGTGGTTTGTTTGTACTTGCATGCATCGAGATGCATGACAATGTATGTGATTAGCATAAATTTGCTATGTTTGTGATGGTCTTGCCCTAAATAAATGCTCCATCTGGTAGGCTTTATATGCGGGTGACCTTGGAGTTGCGACTCCAAGAGCATTGGTATATGCTGGTGTGATGACTAGCACGAGCATGTATGTGGTGGATGTTGTGACTTGTTTCTTTCATCAAGGGTATTTTCCTAAAGGTGGAAACTCTTATTTTATTACTTTAATTCCGAAAACTCCTGATGCTAATATGGTTAAAGACTTTAGACCTATTAGCTTAATTGGGAGCATGTATAAAATTATTGTAAAGATATTGGCGAATCGTCTTGTGGTCGTTTTGGGTGATCTTGTTAACGAGGTTCAATCAACTTTTGTTGCGGATAGGCAAATCCTTGATGGACCATTTATATTGAACGAGCTACTTCAATGGTGTAAGTCGAAGAAGAAACAGTCCTTAGTCTTTAAGGTCGATTTTGAGATGGCATATGATTCGGTTCGGTGGGATTATTTGGATGACATTTTGAGAAAATTTAGTTTTGGAAAGAAGTGGTGTGCATGGATTCAAAGTTGCCTTTGATCATCTAGGGGTTCGGTTATCGTGAATGGAAGCCCCACGGAGGAATTTTAGTTTTACAAATGTCTCAAGCAGGGTGATCCGCTATCCCCTTTTTTGTTTATTTTAGTTATGGGAACTCTACATGTCTCGTTCCAAAGAGTGGTGGATGCAGGTATGTTCCAAGGTATCACTTTAGGTTCTTCGCTACATCTCTCACATATGTTTTATGCTGATGATGCTATATTTGTGGGTCAATTGAGTGAGTCTAATATTAATATTATTATTCACATATTGGATTGTTTTCATCGAGCGCCGAGGCTTCATATTAAAATGAGTAAAAGTAAACTTATGGGAATTTCTGTGGATGCCGACAAAGTTGATCAAGCAACAATGAAGATTGGTTATGTCACTCTTAAAACTCTGTTTACTTATTTAGGGTCGAAAGTGGGTGGTCTTATGTCTCATATCCAGTCTTGATGAGGACGGTTGGGTATGGTTGTCGTCTTATCAAAAATGGTGATGAACACACTATCAATAGGGGTCAGATGACTCTTATTAAGTATGTATTAGGCTCGATGTCGATTTACCATATGTCGATATTTAGAGTTCCTATGAAGGCGTTACAAGATATGGAATCCATTCGATCTTATTTTTTCAATGGAGTTGAGCTTGTTGGTGAAAAACCGATATGGGTGAAATGGAAAAATGTGTTGGCTTCTAAAGAAAAAGGCGGCCTAGGTGTTTCAAGTTTATAAGCGTTGAATAGAGCCCTTATGTTTAAATGGGTGTGGTGATTTTTACTCAAAGCTCTTCATTATGGGAGAGGGTTATAAAAGCGATTTATGGAGAAGATGGGAAAATTGGCAAGAAGGCTAAATCTACTTACCCATCCATATGGCTTGATATAGTTCATGAAGTGGAGCTGTTCAAGTATCGAGGTACATATTTGGTCAGCTATATTCATAAAAAGTTAGGAAACGGGGGGAATACGTCGTTTTGGGAGGATGCATGGCGAGGGGACACTGCATTCAAATGCTTGTATCCTAGAGTATACGCGTTGGAGTTGTGTAAAAGTATTGATGTTGCTTCGAAGATGGCTCATAGTAACTTGGGTTACTCTTTTAGTCGAGATCCTAGGGGAGGTGTGGAGCAAGCACAGTTTGATTTTATGTTGGCGAAGGTGGAGGGTACTTCACTCGTTAACATGAAGGATAGATGGGTTTGGTCTTTATTAGGTTCGGGAGAATTCTCCGTTGCTTCGGTTAGAAAGTTGATTGATGATTATATGTTGCCGGAGGTAGCTTCCAAGACGCATTGGATTAAAGCTGTGCCTATTAAGGTTAATATTCATGCTTGGAAAGTAAAGTTAGATTGTTTACCAACTAGACTTAATATTTCTTGTAGAGGTATGGATATTGAGTCTATTCTATGTCCTATGTGTGGTGAGGCGACATAATCGACTAGACATATTTTCTTCACTTGTCATATAGGTAGAGAGATTTTGCGGAAGATCTCTCGTTGGTGGGATTTTAGTTATACGGAGGTGTCTTCATACGAAGAGTGGTTAGATTGGATTTTGAATCTTCGGCTTTCGGTTAAGTATAAACATATTTTCGAAGGAGTTTGCTATATCATGTGGTGGCATATTTGGAGTTTCCGTAATAAAAGTATTTTTGGTTCGGAGTTTCCTTCAAAGGCGGTAATTTTTAAAGATGTGGTGTCTCGTTCTTTTTATTGGTGTCGTTATAGATGTAAAGTCTTTTTTAGTTGGATTGAGTGGCTTAAAAACCCTCATCTTGTATCTTTGTATTTTCTAGCTCTTTGCTAGTTGTTTTAATAATATCCACCGTTAAATTTTTTTTATCATAGCCTAATAAATCTGAAGTCGACGTTCCCAAACAAATACACAAACATCTCAACTTAGAAGTTGTTATTGATCGATATATAGGTTCCATGTATCATTTTGTAAGGATAGTGTCTTAATGTCACATGTTAATTTGTATTGTTCTCTGACCGACAGGCACATTGGTTCTGTAGTGTAGTCCACTTGGCCATATGTCGTTTGGTTTTTTTACCTGACTACTAGTAATTCATTCGGACAATTGGCACAAATGATAGGCGTTTTCAATCCTATTTTCGGATCTTGGCTATTCTGTTGTTAAATAACGATGGCAATTGGCACAGGTCACCGATCTAATAATTATTCAGAAAGCAAAAGGAACGATCATCTCGATAATAATCGTCGTCAAGAGCAACGTAACAAAGGTATTCCCAACAAATCCCATCCTAATTTTCGTGAGGAACATAAGTCGTTTTCATCAATCTTTGTTTCTAATATCCCATGGAATGCGTCGGTCCAAGATCTTTGGGATATTTGTAACAAATGGGGTGTGGTGATCGATGTTTACATAGCTGCAAAGAGATCCAAATCGGGTCATCGATTTGGTTTTGTACGTTTTATAAACGTTAATGATATCAATCAGTTAGTTTCCAATCTAAGAACGGCATGGATGGGTGGTTTTCATTTATTTGCCGATGTGGCGAAGTATGGTCGAACTTATAATAGACCTGTGGAACGTTCTGGGGACGGCAAACCCAGTGTAGGTTCGAACTCTCAATCTGTTAGTATCAACGAAAATGTTTTTCAGTCTTTTAACTCGTATGCTAAAGCGGTCCTGGGCAACAAATCAGTGGACATGTCGGGCAAATACGGTACAAGTAATGCTGGAGCAGAATCTGTGGGGGTGTCGGATTGTAACAAGGTATATAAGGAAGCGGGTAATGAAGCGGTGATGTCTATCTCGGTAGACGATTGTATTGATTTGGATGGTATGGAGCGTAGTATTCTTGCTAAAGTTAAAGATTTAAGTGTCATTTCAGAGCTTCTAAAACATATGTCTTCTGAGGGATTCGATGATGTTGGTCTTAGATATGTTGGGGGACGTTGGGTTTGGTTGGAATTCGACTCTATGGATCAAGTGGAAAGCGTCAAGACTTCAAAGGCGTTAAAAGAGATATTTTTGGAGTTCAAAGATGTTTCTCACGATTTTATTCCAGATGAAAGATGTGTTTGGATAGACCTGGTGGGTCTGCCATTGGCATCATGGGCTCCAGAGGTTTATAAGAAGTTGGGTGGTCGGTGGGGAAGCAGCGTGTTTACGGATATGGTAAGTGATGGACCAATGTCTCATGGGAAGGTTTGTGTCCTTACAGAGTCTTTACATCGTGTGATAGAGTCCTTTATAGTTTCATATCGTAATCGGACTTATCGTATTATCGCTACTGAGTTTGCATATTGGGCGCCCAATATTGAATCGATGGAGGTCAATTCCGAGTCTAATCCTCTGGAAAGGAAGGATGCAGAGGGTCCTAGTTTGGATGAAAGTTTGGAAAATGAGGAGCATTTGGATGTCGATAGTTGTGATTCAGATTCCCCTAAGAATGTTAACAATGATTCGGTGTCGCCTTCTAGTCGGGTTTTGCGAGAGGAGGATGTTCGTGGGGTGGAAAGTGATCTTGTGGACTCCTTTGAAGAAGGCGAGATTCGTGATGATTCGGTCTTGTATAATGATGGGTGTATTAAGGATTGCATGGAAAAGAATTTGGAAGATGATGCTGGTGAGATTCTTGGAGTTCATTCTCAGGGTGATTGTGGTAATGTTACCACTGATGATAATGAGGATGTTACGCCAGTTATTGCTCCTGAAAAAGACTCCATCATTGCGCCTCCATCTACACCCCCGGGTAATGATTTAAATATTGCTGTTGAGTCTGGTTCTTCGTGGATTGATTATATTGGTCCTCTAACTAGTGACGAGATAGATTCTGATAAACGATGGAGCTATAGAGACCCCAATGGAAATATACACGGGTTGTTCTCTCTCGCGCAACTACGTTCGTGGAAAGATTATTTTCCTAGCGATCTTCAGATTTGGAGTTATTATGGCAACGTTAAAGAAGCTATTCTTCTTCATAATGCCTTATCGAGACAAACAAAGGATGCCGGTTAGATCGCTTTTTGGTATGATGCCTCGGGTGTTCGGTTTCGTTCATGGGAGTTAATTCAGTTGGCGCCATGGTGGGATCTTTCTTATTCTAATAGCCTTTGGTTGTTTTGCGAGTTCGTTTCGTTAGAGTTTTTCTGTTCCTTTCCGTTCTTTGTTTGTTGGATCGTTTTTGTGTGTATATCGTCTGCTAGTTTCTTTCTAGCCCTTTTTTAATAAAATTCCATTTGCCGTTCAAAAAAAATTCATTCGGACACACCCCTTATATTTGGCCCGTGAAGGTTATGAGTGGTGTTAAATGTAAAAGCTAATAAATCTATCACCAATCACATTGATTATGTACTCAGCCAACTTCTCCATGTACTTAAATTTATTACATATAAGATCAATTGTATAATCGTCAAAAGAGTGCTAGACTACATACAAAGATAAAGAGTGTTGTCCTCAAATAGATGCAACACATAAATACAAAAATCACACTTACAACAATCATTCCTACTACTAACACTCAGAATATACCAAACAATTTCATGTCAATATCAAGATGATCATATCAAACCAGACTGATACAAAACTTAGAGAGAAAAAGAAAGACCGTATGAATTGTAGAAAGAGAAAATAATATGACTGAATTGTTAATCGGGATCAGAAGATCTTACTAAAATGTTTAAAAGTCTTTTTGGCTAGTAATTTGTATTTAAAGCTATTTGTAAAACAAATTTATAAAGAATTAAGAGATCTAAAAGTTATAAAAATATGCAACTCTTAATGCTTTATAAAAATAATATATATAATCGACATTTATAATAATCAACACTTTATTGTTTGACTCTAAGAAAATTCATTCATTTATAGTTTATTAAGTAAGATCGGATTGAATCTAGATTTTACGATCATACAGTAAGACGGGCAAATGACACAAAAAGGTACCTAACTTAAAGGTCATTCCTAATCAAGGTATCATATTTATTTTTCTTGCATAAAAAGGCACATAACTTATTTTTTTGGTCAATTTCGGTATTTTCGTTAAATATTTAACGATCATCCATCAAGTCCACCGCCGCCGCAACCACCACCATCAATTATCGTCGCCACCACCAATCCTACCCACCACCATCACTACCAAGCCTACCATAATCACCAACCCACCGTCACCACCAAATTACATGCATCATAAAAAAAATTACACTATTATTGAATTAATAAACTATCAGTTGCTATATCGACACAATAACTATTGATGTTAAACTAGAAATCTGGGAATGATATACTAATAATAAAAAAAATTATGATGTCAATCAATGCCTTTCATTTGCAATTCACTTATAGCAGGTAAATGACAATATTGTTGTTACCAACTAAAAACACTATCTTATAAATATTTTCTGCAAGCTAGCTCATACATTAATTTCAACCAACAAACTTCACTTGTCACATAAATCGACTATACTTTTCATTTCTGCAAGCTAGCTCATACATATATTGACTAAACCAAACAGTAACGATGATGGTGGTGGCAGCGGCGGTGGACTTAAAATGTAAAATTCAACGGATAATCGTTAAATATTTAACGAAAATACTTAAATTGACCAAAAAAATAAGTTGAGTGTCTGTCTTTCTATGCAAGAAAAAAAATGTGATAACATGATTGAAAATGAACTTTAAATTTAATACATTTTTTTGCCCGTAAAGATTAAATCGAAATTTTAAAGATTACACAATATCCTACTTAAGATCCTATACCTGTTAGTACAAAATTCGTGTCGGGTTTGATATAGTGTCTCAAGTCTCTTGTCGGGTCAGGCCTTCAAGTGACTTGGATGCTGGATCTTGTACTAGAGCAAGAGAAGTGATGATTTTCTGCACAATTAAAGGTAAACCGTTAGCCTTACCGTGGGGACGGACCCCACGATTAGACTCCGGCGTGAGAGTAAGTATTCATATTGTCATCGACATATACCTCCAGGTTACGTTCAATTTGCCTTTGGAATGCCTTATCCACTAATCGTTGATATGTTGACCCGGCATTTTTTAGACCGAATGGCATCTTAGAATAGCAAAATATCCCTTGGCTTGTTATGAACGCCGTTTTCTCTTCATCCTCTTTTGCCATCTTAATTTGGTGGTACCCCTTGTATGCATCCAAGAAGCATTTGAAGGAATACCCACAGAGGGACTCCACCTTCCAGTCTATTTCCGGTAATGGATAACAATCTTTGGGGCATGCGTTGTTAAGATCTTTGAAGTCTACACACATTCGCCAAGTTCCGTCATGCTTTTTGACCATTACCGGATTAGAGAGCCAACTGTGATAATGGACCTCTTTCATTATTCCGGCATCCACTAATTTTTCCACCTCTTCTTGGATTACCTTATTTCTTTCCGGTGCCTGTCCTCTTTTCTTTTGCCTGACTGGTGAATATCCCTCCCGGATATTCAAGCGGTGTTCCGCAATGTTTCGTGGGACACCCGTCATATCAGCTGGCTTCCAGGCGAAAATATCCAAGTTTTGTTTGAGCAAGGAACATAGTTCTTTGCGTCCTTTTTCTGTTAATGTTGATCCTATGGCAACTGTCTGTTCAGGGTACTCCGGGTGGATTGCTATATTTATTTTCTCTTCCAGTACTTGGTTTACTGCGGTAGATTGGATGCTAGGTCCGGAGATCATAGCACATTCCATAGGAATGACTCTACTACTCTGTAGCGTCACCGTGCCGCCTTCAACGGGAAATTTTAACATTCCGTGTGCTGTGGATGGTACGGCGCGGATTTTCCTTATGCCCGGCCTGCCTATAATTGCATTGTGTTGGGATGGTGATCTGATAACCATGAAGTTCATCCATGCGGAGGTGGAGTGTACTTCATCACCTATTTTTACTAGCAAGGCTATCTGGCCCAGTGGCCAAATGGTCTCTCCACTGAATCCGATAAGGTGAGTGGTGGCCGGAACCATTTGATCCCTTATCTCTTTGCGGAGTTTTATGAAGCAATGTTCATACAAGACTTCTGAGGATGCTCCGCCGTCAATATATACCCTATGCACAAAATGTCCGCCCATTTCGACTTCGATGATCATTGGGCCCTCCGTCCCGTCTTCTTCCCTCAGAGGTGGAAAGGACATTGCCGTCTCCGGAGAGAAGCTTTGGGTAATCCTGGGCTTGGCCACTCTTTCCCATGGTTGGATCATCAGTATAGTCAGAGGTTTATCCTTTCCGGACGCTTCCCCTTTTTTCGGTGCTTTCGGCTTGTCGTTCTGTTTTAATTCCTTGATGAATTGCGACAATTTTCCGGCCTTGATCATTTCATCTATTTGCTTTCTCAGCTGCATGCATTCGTCCGTGCTATGTCCCGTATCTGAATGAAATTCGCAGTATTTGTTCGGATCCCTTTTTTCCACAGGAGTTACCATTGGGGGTGGGGCTTTGAACTTTCCTTTTTCCAGAGCGAAAATTTCTTTTGGCGTTTTGGTGAGGAGTGAGAATCTATCTGGCTTACGATCCGGTCTTTGTTTGTTTTTGAAGCCTTTCTTGAAATTCGGTTTGTTCCCCCCCTCTGACGGTTTCCATGATGAAGATGCTTTTCTCTGGCCGTGACTGATGCAACAACTTCCTCTTGTTAGGAATGACGCAGTCATTCATACATTTCCGTTTCCATAAGATCTCGAGATTCTTTCATATAGATGCTTGATTAGCCCAGGGTGGGTTATTCCGTGCATAAACCCAGAGATTCTCATGCATTCCGACTCCCTTCTACGTCCGGACTTCTGGCCTTATATTTCCATGAAGTCTTACGTAGAATATCTCGTCTCTTTGCTTGATGGATGTTAATCTCCACCGATCCTTGATATGCTTTGTTTTGCTGAAGATAGTTTTCCTAAACTCGTCCTTAATCTTCATACTATCAGAATCGACTCTTTTGTAGCTTGTCAAACCAAACCTGGCCATTCCCGTTTGAGGGTTGAGTGAACATGTACAACCAATCGGCAATTTCCCCAACTTCTGTTTTTGCGGCCGATTGAAATAACTTTAAGTGATCCTCCGGATCTCCACTTCCATCGTATGTTTTTGACATGGCTGGGCATCCTAGTCCTCGGGAGACTAAAATGCCATATCCCGAGGTGTGAAATGGATTTTCTTTTCCTCACATGTCCAAGGCTGGGAGAGATCATCTTCATAGGTGTTTGATCTCTGCCTTCTTGACTTAGATTTCCAGTGACCCCCTTCATTATCTTCACTTTCTGAATATTGGCTAGTCGTACGAGATGTTGTTCCCTTTTGTTGGCGCCTTCTTGCTTCTACTTCAGTTCTTTTTGCTTGGGGACTCCGTTGATGACTATTAGGACGTGCGGATGTAGCTGGCTCCTTTTTTCCCAACCTATTAAACACGCATCCTTCTTTCCGTGGCCGGAGCCGCGGTGAAGGGGATATGTTCTTCTTAAGCCTTTTGAAAACACTGGCGTGTGGTGATGGGCTTCGGGAATACCTGCCTCCGTGCCTTCTTCTGGGTTCTGTTCTGGCAGTTGGTGTCTTGGATTCAGAGTAGTGCGATTCTTCACGGCTTCTTATCTTAATTCCGGACTCTTCGCCATAGATCAGTCGTGCTTTCACCGCGTTGAGTTTGTCTTTTTGCTCTTTCTTTTTGCATCTTTTCGGCGATGAGCGACAAGAGTTGGTGATAATTTTTGTCGCACATTTCCCTAAGAACCTCATCAGACATAGGTTCCTCAAGACCCTGGGGACCATTCCTTCCCCCTGTGTTCCTCACGGCGGACGTGGGATTGTTTGTGATTTGTTCGTGAGTGCTCATGGTGAGTTTTTTTTAGAGAATTGTGGTTGCGTAAGGGTCCCACGGATGGCGCCACTTGTTAGTACAAAATTCGTGTCGGGTTTAGTGAGGTGTCGAAGTCCTTTGTCGGGTCGGGCCTCCAAATGACTTGAATGCTTGATCTTGTACTAGAGCAAGAGAAGTGATGATTTTCTGCACAATTAAAAGTAAACCGTTAGCCTTACCGTGGGGACGGACCCCACGATTAGACTCCGGCGTGAGAGTAAGTATTCATATTGTCAGAGTATGTGTCAGAGAGAATAAGAATAATTGTGTACCTTTTGGGGTGTATTGTGATCCCTATTTATAGGTGTCTAGTACTAGGGTTTCCTAGTATTTCGGTTACTTTAGTAGTGACCGGAGTGGGTCCCTTGTCGGGCAAGGATCCGCGACAATCGTGTTGAACGGACGTAGATGTTTTCCGCGGACGGATCGTCCTATAGGTGGATCCGCGGACGGATTGTCTATAACTGGATCCGCGGACGGATCACTGGGTTCGGGCTGAGGCCCACGCGAGATTGGGCTTTACTACGGCCCGTTATTGACAGGTTGGGCTAAAAAGCCCGAGCAATAATGTGGCCCAAGCCCAGAGGCTTGGAACACTTAGTATACGTCATCAAGTCCCCCCAGTCTAGTATGATATTGCTTGCGGATCATGTCCTGCGTGCGGTGATCAATGCTAGACTTTCGGCTACTTTATTTCCTTCGAGTTATCTATTTTTGTGCCGCACCGCTCCTGGGTTGGTGATGCTTCAATGACGTGGAGCGTTGCTGTCCTTTTACCTTCTGACTGGTGACAGCTTTTTACCAGTTTCCCATGCGCTTTTCTATCGTTGATTAGGCAAGTGGCGCACACGTGGCGTCATCCAAGCATCGGTAGGAGTAACTATACCCAAAGTATAAATACCCCTCTCATTTTTACTGTTTTTCTCTTCTCGAAATCTTTTCATCGCCATTGTTGATTTCTTAGAGCTTTTACTTCTAATTCCCCGTCCGTGCGTTATTTTCCTCGTTCTCAGTTTTTCGAGATTCAGGTTAGCATTTATCTTAGTCTGTCTTCTTCAAAATGGCTAATAAACATTCCATTATGACCCGAGAAATGGTAGAGAGCTTTTGCAATAATTATTATATTCCTGATGAAGTTCATCCTACCGCTCCGGGGCGGGATAGGACTATCACCTAATTTCCTGAGGGCAAAGTGGGTGTTTACACTAGGTTTTTTGATTATTGTGGCTATAGGATTTGATTGCAGTTTTACGTACCTATAAAATATATAATAAAAATACTACTTAGGTAAATTCCAACTATTCACCTTTAACTATAGATTATATATATATAAATTATATATATATATATAGAATATATATATACTATAGAGAAACATTTATTTTCTTTCTTTTCTCTTTTTTCCCTATTTTTCAACTTTCCTTTTGATAATAATAACTACGGAATTTCTTTTTCTCTGATCTTCAGTGTTCACACTTTGATATAATCTATTACGGAGCATACCTAAATTTCTAAGACAATTTGTTTCTACAATCGAGAAAAAACAAAAGTAACGTCATCTTTGTTGCGTATATATATTATATATATAATCTTTATTATTCTCAACGTGTACAACTATAGCTAATCGGATTAAGTTAGTGAAAAGTTAAAGCAACGGCTTGAAGGTCATAATGTTCGATTGGTATCATGTGAATATGTGATTAATAATTTAATATCTACCGGTGGTGGTCGATGATATGATAGAAGTGTGAATCACATTGGCCTTTTATATGTCAAAAGACCCACATACTATGTGGCCTCTTTTTATTGTTTGAAATTGAAACCAACTACCTCCGTGAAAACATGACCCCAATTAATTTGATGAGTGCCTTCAATCAAATGCAACGCGTTGGATAGGTCGAATGACCCGTCGCAATAATTACTCATTTTTACCCGTTAGCTACTACGTTGCGGTGTCAATAAGTGCCGGTCGATGGTAATTATCTAAAACTTTGATAGTTTTGTATAGTTTTTTAAAAACGAAAAAAGTTAAAAAAGAGTTCGGGATTGTTGCATATATCGAAGTTAAAATGAGAAAGAAGTCTTGAATGAGCCTCTCGTAAGCTTGATGCAATTAAACGAATTTTTGTTTTACGTATCAAAGCGATATATCCCCGTCTAATTCTGGTCACTATCGGCTAAGTTAATCCGTTTCTTCTTTTACTTTCGTCATCCGGCAATGTGTTGTTCTATAATTGTACATGGGATATTTTTGCTCAAAACTAGTGTCCCACCTCAACAGCTAACACAATAAAAACTTGCCCCACCATGGAAATCATCAAGTGGAATGCTCAGAACATGTTTGTTAAAGGGACTGATCTTGATTTGTATTTAACTGAACGTATTTATTTATAGAGCCAAAATAAATCAAGAAAAACCATGATACGAACGAAATGCATATGATAGAAGGAAGTCAAGGAACCATATATAGTGTTGGGATTGTTATAAGAACACGGTGTTTTGATTTATCTCCTCTCGTCGCTTGATACCGATACCGTATTCATGCCATGTATTAGATAGAGTGAAGCTACACTCTCTCCTGACGTGGTTAACGAAAAGAGCAAAAGGTTGATCTCCATATTTTTTAGATATGATAACTTGTAATCTACACATTTTTCTAATCTTTTATCTCCATTTTCTTTCTACAATGTGTCATAGTCAACTGATTAGGAAGTTATTTATGTGAGATGTACATTACGAAGTATCATTTTCCTAGTTAGTGAGAAGTTTTGAATAATTTAGTCACCTCCACGCACGGCCACACATCACCAGAAGAGAGAAGAGTCTTGCGATGGAAATATTCAGTCGCAATGGCGTTAGCAACATAATGTAGTGCAATCCAATGTTAGAAAAAATGGATGTGAACAAATTCTGCACCAGACTCTGTGAAGCAATTTCTGAATTTGTGACGGTTATTGCAACAGACTTAATTTTTTAACGGCTCTGCATAAGACAAACTTAGTGACGGCTTCTGCGTCGGTCTTGTGACAAATACCACTACAAAATAAAAGTCATTTACTTACTAAAGATTTTGCTTACTAATGAGGCGAACAGTCACCTAAACCATTTGTAACGTGATTCCTTTATTACTTACTCTTTTCTCTTTAGTGGGAGTTAACAAAATAGCTAATTAGAAATAAAAAAAGAGTAAGTAATAAAGGGATCACTAAAAGTCTATTCTTACACTATATTTAGTAAGCAAAAGTTTTGCTTACTTTTATCTTTACTAAGAATTAGTCATAAAATGTTATAAATAGTTTAGGTGACTGTTTTAAGCAAAACCTTTAGTAAGTAAATGACTATTATTTTATAGTGTACTCTGCAATATTCTGTTGCTGATTTTGATAAACTTGTGACACATTTGTCACAAATCATATTTCATCATACAGTATAAAATTCATTTACGTTTCCAAATGTATCAAAGATTGCGTGGAAACTTGCTTCAAAAATTAATTACTAGTAGATAATGTTAAAATTATTTCTTAAACTAATTTATCAATCGAAACGACGCGTTTTGGTACGGCCCAAAAGGGCGGCCCAAAAACATAAACAAACGTGTCAAAAATCATAATAATTAATATTATAAATATACACATTAGCGTCAAATCCACTGTCGTTTTGACAGTGGGTCACCTGTTACAGTAACGGGCTCTCATTTAGTTTTTTTTTCTAAATTATTTTGTTTTTTTTTTAAATTTGTATACACAAAGTAGGAGGGAAAAAAAAATATTACAAAAGTTTCGATTTATTCAAATAAAAAAAAATACCCGCAGAAACATCTTCGATACCTAATAACTTTAAAATAATCGATATGGTCACAAACGTACAACCCATTATATTAAAAAAAAACCCATATATAAAAAAAAACAACACTTTAAACATGAGGCCCAACACATAAGCCATATAAAAAAAATTATTACTAATATACACATTTGTCGACAAACTAGCCTAAAATTCGCATAAAATCTGGCCCAAAGTAAAAAAAAAAACTAGCCCAAAATTAGCCTAAAATCTGACCCAAAGTAAAAAAAAATAAATACAAAACGGTCCCTCAACTTTTAACTATTTAAGATTTTCTTACAAAAAAAAATCCCGTAAAAAAATTAACAAAAAAAACACGGCAAGTTTTTATTGTTCACAACTTTTTTACATTCATCGGCCCAAATAATAAGATATCGAACCGTCCCAAAAAAAGAAAATATTCGGGAAAAAAATAACCCGTCCCAACGCAAATTTTTTTTTCCCGAATCATACAAAAAAAGGAAATATCCGAGAAAAAATTAGCCAAAAAAAACCCAAAAATAGCCTAAAATCTGGCCCAAAGTAAAAAAAATACAAAACGGACCCTCGCCTTTTAACTATTTACGATTTTCTTACACAAAAATTCCCGTAAAAAATTTACAAAACCGTCTCAAAAAAAGAAAATATTAGCCCTCCCAACGCAAATTTTTTTTCCTCGAATCATACAAAAAAAGAAAATATTAAAAATTAGCCCCGCATAACACATCGCCAAAAAAAACCCCCCCAAAACGTAAAAAAAAATTATTCGGGAAAAAATTAGCCCCGCCGCAACGCGCGGGTTCATTTGCTTGTATATCCTATTAGAGCTCAAATACGACGTCGTATTTGTGTGGCCCAAAAACAATAGCCCAAAAACAAAACACTATGGCCCAACCTTCCATCTTAATTCTATATATTAGTAGCCGGTTTATTGGGCTTCCAAATTTGGGCCGGCCCATTTTGACTTGCGGATACATCTTCGACACCTAATAACTTTAAAATAATCGACAGTGTCACAAACGTACAACTTTATATTGCATTAAACGGTATCGTTCTACGCCACTAAAAACCATAAGCCCTATGACACATTTTACCCAAATCCCATAAAATTATATTGAAAAAAAAACATAAATCAAAAATTAAAAAAAACCAACCTTTAAACATGAGGCCCAACACATAAGCCTATATAAAAAAACAACAAACTATTAAACATGAGACCGAAAAATAAATTCGCACTAAAAAAAGTAAAATAAAAATTCTTTTTTAAAAAAGTAATAAACCCGCACTGTGATTTAAGGCACAAAAAAAAACCATATTGCCAAAAAAAGAAACCTTTAAACATGAAGTCCAACACATAAGCCCATATAAGAAAAAAAAATATTAAACATGAGACCGAAAAATAAACCCGCACAAAATACGCCCCGCATCAACGCGCGGGTACTTCTGCTTGTTCTTTCACATAAGAGATCGTGAACAAAGTGAGCATAATATTGTAATTCTTCTTACCTACTTACAATTTATAAAAAAAATTGAAGTTTAATAGTATATATTTTTGAAAGAAAAACAAAAGTTTTATAACACACCCTTAACTTACCTATTAACTTTAAAAACCATCCTAAAGTTTAATCAAAGTTAAATATGCACAAGTGTAAGTAATCTAGAGGCTATTTATGGACAAATATATGAAAGTTTATTTCTTACAAAAATTATCCTATACTTTTTGCTATTTACGATTTTGTTTATGTAACAAACTTTATTTATAAAATATCTTACAAATATCCAACAAATTCATTGACAAAAAATATACCGACGAGAAGGCTTATGGATTACGAACAAAACGAGCCAAATATTGATATGCTTTTGAGATACGTGCGATTTTACTAAAAATGTTAAAGTTTAATCAATTTTTTTTTCAAAACACACCATTAACCTACCCATTAAGTTTAAAAACTACCATAGAGTTAAACTCTAGACTTTCACGCATACTAACCAAATTATGGTTAACAAAGTCCAAGCAGACTCTGTTGGGACTTAAAAAACTTCAAGGATTCTTACTACTGCTCAGATACATGATGAAAATTATGCTAAGTAGTTAGTACTGGTAGTATAAAGTTACCACTGCTAGTTACTACTGTTAGTATAATTTAGTACTGTCAGTAGAAGTTAAGACTGCTCAGAGTTGAAGACTGAAAGTATGCTAAGTGGTTAGTACTCTTAGTACAAAAGTTACTACTGCTAGTGCAACTTATTACTATTAGTATAACTTAGTACTGCTAGAGTAAAGTTACAACTGTTAGCGTAAAGTTAGTACTGCTAATACTTACTACTGTTTATGCTCAGTTTGTGCTGCCGGTTATAAAGATACAACTGCTGCTAAATTACAACTGCTAGAATTATATGAAGTTTCAGTTGATGTGAAGATACTTGTGTATCTTGATTCGTTGTCTCAATTGTTCTATATTGTGGATCAAGATATATTGAGTTTTGGTTGCTCGTGAAGTTAGGGTTTCGTGTTGATTATGGATCTAAGGTGTTCAGCAACAATATCAACATTAATTATTTGAATGAGGTTTATACTTCCTTAAAGATCCACTTGTTGACGACATGAATCTGGTATGTGAATCTTGAAAGCAGCGATAAGGATTTTCATCAAACCCTAAAACATTAAAGCAATTTTTTTAATATTACTACTACAGTCGCAAGTAGAGTTTTATATTTAGGGTTTTATAATGAAGATGGCTTACAGAAAGATGTGGTCAAGTATTGTGATTATGGACATGGATATATGGAGACGCGATCTCATTCTGATGCACTTTCCGTAAATATAATCTTAATGCTATCAAGTATTGATTTCTGTTACAGTTAGATTTTAATGTTGTTAGTATTTAAAAAAAGGAATTATGTGCGTGCTCAGGGAACATTAATATTTTTTGTGTTGGGCTCAATGAAATTGGGCTTATGGTGTAAATGAAGGATAATGACAGTTACTACTGTTATCATATGTTAATACTGCCATACGTTAATGCTGGTGGATGCTATTGTATTCGTTGCTATTGGGCTGAAAAAGGGAATTAAAGTTGCTTGATGTTAGCAGTACTGTTCGAGCATGTGTTATTTTAATACTGTCAATGAAGTATAAAGTTTGTGCTGCTTCGAGTTAGTTTGGGCTCAAAGGGTTATAAAGGAAGTTAATTAGTATTGTTCGCACATGGAACAATGAGTATTATATTAATATTGTTGGATTCGCATGCAAAAGAATATTAGTACTGTTCGAGTATTTTATGCACGATTGCTCTAGAAAAGGTTAGTACCTGTAGAGTTGTGGCTTACATAATATTACTGGTATTTGCCTGCCTTCTCTGTCCGTCATCTAGACAGCGATATAAGAGCTTCTTTTGCTGCAGCCAAGTATATGATTAATTCCTCATGTTCCCTTGGAGCGGTGTCAAGATGAAGTGTTGGGAGCTCTACATTAAGTTTTTTCAATACTGCTTGAAGGCCTCTTCAGCTTTCGGTTGTCCATTGAAAATCGCTCTTTTTTGTGTGCAATTTTTTTCAAGGTTTTGAAAAACTTGGTAACGATCTTTCACTGAGTTGGACAAGAATCTGTTTAAGCTTCCTCATTTTCCCGTTTGATTCTGCACGTTCCTTGATGCATCTCGGATGATGGCAAGCTAGGACGTGTCTGCTCCTTTCCGGACTATGCTCTAAACCCGTTCGTGCTTACTTTGTAACCTTAGAACATTTTCCTTCTGTCATCCGAAGGTGCTTTTTTTGGATTTAATTTATTGTTTATCTGTCGAGGTTTTGAAGGTTTCTGCTATGTCTCCGGGAATGATCTTCTTATTCCGTTGTGGCTCTTTATAACCAGGTCATCGACATATACCACTAGGTTACGTCACAATTGTCCTTTGGAATGCCTTATCACTAAGCGGTTGATATGTTGACCGGGCGGTTTTGTAAACCGAACGGCATTTTAGGAATAGCAATATATCTCTTGGCTTGTTATGATCGACGGGTTTTTTCTTCATCCTCTTTTTGCCATTATTAATTTGGTGGTAACCTGGTATGCATCCAAGAAGCATATGAAGATATAGTACCCTCCAGAGGGCTCTACCTTTAGTCTATTTCCTGGTTTATAAGGGATAACAATCCTTTGGGGCATGCGTTGTTAAGATCTTTAAGTCTACTCACATTCGCCAAGTATCGTCATGCTTTTTGACATTACCGGATTGTAGAGCAACTGTGATAATGGACTCCTTCATTATTCCAGGTCCACTAACTTTGCCACTCTTCTTGGATTGCCTTATTTCTTTCAGGCGCTGTCTCTTTTCTTTTGCCGGAATGGTGAATATCACCATTCCGGTATTCAGGCGGTGTTCCGCGGATGTTTCGTGGGACGCCCGGCATATCAGATGCTTCCGGGCAAATAATAGCCAAGTGTTGTTTTTGAGCATTGTTAATTGCTACACAGTTCTCCTCCTTCTTTGCGTCCTGTTATGTTAATGTTGATCTATGGCAACTGTCTGTTTAAGGGTACTCCGGGCGGTTTGCTATCTGTATTTGTTCTTCCTGTACTTGGTTTACCGTTGTAGGTTGGTCTGCTAGTCCGGAGATTCATTGCACATTCCATAAGAATGAACTCTACTACTCTGTAGCGTTACTCGTTGCCACCTTCAAGCGGGAACTTTTAACATTCTGTGTGCTGTGGTTGTTACTGCGGCAGATTTTCTTTCATGCCGGCCTGCCTATAATTGCATTGTGTTGGGTTGGTGATCTGATATCCATGAAGTTCATCATGCGGAGTTGGAGTGTATTTCATCTCCTTTTTTTCACTAGCAAGGCTATCTGGCCTAGTGGCCATATGTCTATCCACTCAAATCCGATATGGTGAGTGGTAGCAGGAACCTTTTGATCCCTTATCTCTTTGCGGATTCTAGCTGTTTTTTATGAAAGCAAGTTAATACTAGTATTCTGAGGATTGCCCCGCAATCAATATATACATGTGCACCTAGATGTTCCGCCCATTTCGACTTCGATGATCATTGGGCTCTCTGCCCCGTCTTCTTCCTTCAGAGGTGGAAAGGACATTGCCGTCTCCGAAGAGAAACTTTGGGTAATCCTGGGCTTGGCCACTCTTTCCCATGGTTGGATCATTAGTATAGTCAGTGGTTTATCCTTACCAGATGCTTCCCCTTTTTTCAGTGCTTTCGGCTTGTCGTTCTGTTTTAACTCCTTGATGAATTGCGACAATTTTCCGACCTTGATCATTTCATCTATTTGCTTTCTCAGCTGCATTGCTATTCGTTTGTGTTAAGTCCCCGTATCTGAATGAAATTCGCAGTATTTGTTCAGGGATCCCTTTTTTCCCCGGTGTTACCCCTTTGGGGGTGGGGCTCTCTGAAAATTTGTTCTTTTTTTTTTCCAGAGCGTAATGTTCTTTGGCGTTTTGGGTGAGGTTGTGAGGAATCTATCTGGCTTACCGTATCCTGGTATATGTTTGTTTTTGAAGCTCTTTCTTGAATTCGGGTTTGTTTCCCCCCTCTGACGGTTTCCATGTTGAGATGATTTTCTCTGGTCGGTGGACGAGTGCAAGCAACTTTCCCCTTGTAGGAAAAGGACGTAGGTCATTCTTATACATTTCGTCCATAGATCTCTGAATTCTTTCATATAAACGCTTGATTAGCCCAGGGTAAGTTATTCCGTGCATAAACCCGGAGATTCTCATGCATTCCGGAGCTCCTTCTACGTCCAGGACTTCTGCCTTGTATCTTTCCATGAAGTCTTCCGTAGATTCTCCGTCTTTTTGCTTGATGTGATGTATCTCCAAAGGATGTCCTTGATGTGCTTTGTTTGCTGAGATTGTTTTCCCTAAACGTAATGTCTTAGATTCTTCATAGCTATCGATCGACTATTTTGGTAGCTTGTCCAAACCAAACTCTGGCATTCCCGGGTGAGGGGTTGAGATTGGACATGTGACACCATGTCGGCATTGCCAACTTCTATTTTTGCGGGTATTGAAATAACTTTAAGTGAGCCTTCGGATCTCACTTCCTGCGTATGTTTTGACATGGTCTGGGCATCCTAGTCCTCGGCGAGACTAAATGCCAGATCCGAAGTGTGAAAGGATTTCTTTCCTCACATGTCCACAGCTGGGTAGAGATATCTTCATAGGTGTTTGTATCTTTGCCTCTTGACTTAGATTTCCAGTGACCCCCTTTACTATCTTCACTTTCTGAATATTGGCTAGTCGTACGAAATGCTGTTCCCTTTTGTTGACGCCTTCTTGCTTCTACTTCAGTTCTTTTTGCTTGTGAGGGACTCCGTTGACGACTATCAAAACGTGCGGATGTAGCTGGCTCCTTTCTTCCCAACCTATTAAACACGCCTTCTTCTTTCCGTGGCCGGAGCCGCGGTGAAGGGGATCTGTACTTCTTAAGCCTTTTGAAAACACTGGCGTGTGGTGATGGGCTTTGGGAATACCTGCCTCCGTGCCTTCTTTTGGGTTCTGTTCGAGCGGGGCAGTTGGTGTCTTGGATTCAGAGTAGTGCGATTCTTCACGGCTTCTTATCTTAACTCCGGACTCTTCGCCATAGATCAGTCGTGCTTTCACCGCGTTGAGTTTGTCTTTCTGCTCTTTTTCTTTTTGCATCTTTTCGGCGATGAGCGGCAAGAGTTGGTGATAATTTTTGTCGCACATTTCCCTAAGAACCTCGTCAGACATAGGTTCCTCAAGACCCTGGGGACCATTCCTTCCCCCTGTGTTCCTCACGGCGGACGTGGGATTGTTTGTGATTTGTTCGTGAGTGCTCATGGTGAGTTTTTTAGAGAATCGTGGTTGCGTAAGGGTCCCACGGATGGCGCCACTTGTTAGTACAAAATTCGTGTCGGGTTTAGCAAGGTGTCGAAGTCCTTTGTCGGGTCGGGCCTCCAAATGACTTGAATGCTTGATCTTGTACTAGAGCAAGAGAAGTGATGATTTTCTGCACAATTAAAAGTAAACCGTTAGCCTTACCGTGGGGACGGACCCCACGATTAGACTCCGGTGTGAGAGTAAGTATTCATATTGTCAGAGTATGTGTCAGAGAGAATAAGAATAATTGTGTACCTTTTGGGGTGTATTGTGATCCCTATTTATAGGTGTCTAGTACTAGGGTTTCCTAGTATTTCGGTTACTTTAGTAGTGACCGGAGTGGGTCCCTTGTCGGGCAAGGATCCGCGACAATCGTGTTGAACGGACGTAGATGTTTTCCGCGGACGGATCGTCCTATAGGTGGATCCGCGGACGGATTGTCTATAACTGGATCCGCGGACGGATCACTGGGTTCGGGCTGAGGCCCACGCGAGATTGGGCTTTACTACGGCCCGTTATTGATAGGTTGGGCCCAAAAGCCCGAGCAATAATGTGGCCCAAGCCCAGAGGCTTGGAACACTTAGTATACGTCATCATTAGTCGTTACAGATTAGTTACAAGTAGTTGTTGGTGATTTAGAGTTGTGATGATGGAGTTACGAAAGAAGACATGGGTATATGGATGTGATCTTATAGTTTGGGTATTGATAGTAGCATGTTATGGGGTTCATTTTATCCGTAGATCTTCGGCTTGGTAACTTTTAATCCTTTTTCATTTATCACTTTTATTAGTATTATTATGCTTAAAGCTTTATTTATTATGTTAGAGTAGTTATATATATATATATGCTTGCTTAAAATTGGTTGTTTTTTAATGTTGTGTACAATTTGAATAATGTATTGGCATCATACAAAAATCTAAACTCTAAAGGAAAAAAGCAGGTTCATAACTCTTTGCAGTCGATGCTTCATGAGCTGGAACGGCTAGAGTTTGGGGTTTGGTGAATAATGAAGAAGTTTCTGCAGTTCGGTATATTGTGATTTCCTGCTGCTTAAAGTACCTGCGATCTTCTTCATCAACTAATACAAGATTCAAATAATACTTGACACTAAATTTGTTGTTGATGTTCCGATTTGTTGGTGTCAGCTCGTATGGGCTCAGAAACAGCCTAATTGGTATAGATTCACCTGCAAATGAAATAGAACAAGCTGCATTAAATATTACCTCACATGATCTGCACAACACGTGCCAAAATGGATGGGTTAAGAAATAGGTCAAAACGTATTTTTTGTTTGAATCATGTGAAGTAAAAGAATCTAATTTGCACATGTCATAGAAAAGACCACCGAAACTGACAAGAATATCGGCGGCAAATTTTAAAGGAAATATACGCAAACGTGCATGAGATTTTAGTGCATACCTCTGACAGGAGCACCATCCATTAACTCGAACTTTGCTAGGGTTTTTGTCTCTACATGAGTATTTTCCCCAGAACCCAGTGGATTCTCGTCGCCTGATCTCAAAATCCATATTCTTTAGCTTGATTCTTACAAGAAGAAAATATATCTTGCCGATGATCACATCTTTCAAATGATCCTATATGCAAGCATATTCACTTTCTTATTACTTACCTGAGCATGATGAATTCATTCTAATTAGTGGTCAAATTTAGTCAAACAGGCCGTGTATATCTCTTTTTACTTTCTACTTTTTTTAATGTTTTCTTAGACTTGAACTTCTTAAAACTGAACCCAGACATTAAAAGTGCAAACAAATGATCGAAAAGACATTTTTTGATATTAACCAGAAAGAAGTCTAGAGTACATATGCACAACTATAGCCTGCTCGAGTTACTTGCTTTTGTTATACTCAAACTCAATATGAAGACAGTATTCTATTCCAACTTCCGTCTGTCAAAGGTTACATGTTAGACAATGAGAAAGCAGTATAGAATAACATGATGGGCTAAATTTATCAATTACAACAAACTACTACACAGCATTGCACAAGACATGATTAGAGGTGCCTAATTGATGGGCCCCAGTCTGGGTTACGGGTCAAAATATGTCCAGGTTATAGCGACTAAGTTTGGCTGGGTTTCGGTTGGGTTGACTTTATTAATAGAAGCGATTTAAGACTTTTGCGTTATTATTACACTTCGGGCGTTATTGGCCCATTTGACCAATTTCATCTTTTAGCTAAATTTTCTTAATTTGACGTGTTTTGAATTTAACACGACCAAATCGACCCACCGAGACTAAATGGCCCAAAAGTTACCCATATAGACATGATCATTAATATAAGGTTTTAGAGAAAAAGTTTAATTAATGAGAAATACCTTCAAACGCCTGATCCAATTGATTTTGCATAGGAGGAAAATGTAACTACTTGGAAGGAGTAGGAGAACTTGGAGGCTTCAAGCTTTCGTACCTGCAAGAAGAAAACGAAACCAGATCATTAGTTCTAATCCAATTTTGACCCAATTACCTGACCAATGGATCTATTTGTGTTCTTTAATCTCGTATGGGTCATAAAAAATAGCTGTAACTGGTCAATGGGATGGTAGGGCAACTATTTCCTAATTTATAATTCATTATTTAGTTTATTTTTATAGTTAGTGTTTTTGAACAACATTCACGAATTAACTATGTATAAAAGAATAAAAATGTGTTTGATGGTCAACTATCAACCCGACACAACCCATTAGAAGTGAACCAATTTAACATGTTTGACCCATTAGCTCTAGTTCTACTTAATTAGGAAATTTAGAGATATTTACTGAAATCCATCGTACACAGAGCAATTTGAAAGTGGTATTGGCTTCATCGTAGTGTGAGTTGAGTTGTTTTCTGGTGTAATAGCAATTGGGGACCCGTTATCGACAAGGACGATTGATGGTGGTTATACTGACGGAGGACTTGGAGTTGGCAATGTAGGAGGCTTTAGAGTCTCATATCTCAGTATTTATACAGAAAATAATTACTACATATTGAACACAAAGGATCAACATAGGGATAATTTGGGCATACCAATAAGAGGTATCATCATAATAGGAAGGTAATCAATTTTGTTCTTACTTCTATTTTGGGTAACAAACTTACTATAGGCTAAAAAACCCTATCTATGTTTCTGAATATCAGATTCATATTAAATGGACATTATCTGTATAAACTGATTTAAGGATTGTATGCAGGGTAATTAAACAAACAGGAAAGCACCTTTGTTTTAACTGTAAAGGCCCGACGCCCTAACTCAAGGAGTCACTCGGGAATCTGCTATTCTGCACCTGTGTTGCACGCATTAGGATAGCATTTCTCGGTTTTCATAAGAAATTAGCTCATCTAGGAAAGATTCCTTCATTGAATACCTGTAAAATTAGTTTAATGCATCTCTGGTCATTGATAATTAAGCTTCAACCTATACAAAATAACTCAACATAAACTGCAACAACGCGGTTAACAAATGGTCCTCATTTCGTTCTTATTATGATACCTAAAAAATCTACTTTCATCAAGAAAAGGCACACACACGAGCAACAAAAAACATCATTGCTTATGAAGTATAATAAATTTATGCTACAAAACATCAATGCAAATCAACCGCTGATACATAGACTCACAAACATTATAGTACTACACCTAATAGACTCATAGACATTATAGTACATAGAGTCATACGCATTATAGTACTAAACCTGTAAGAAAGAAATCAAATTCGAGAATATCCTCCAGCATTTAGTAGTTTGATATCAAGATTAATGAAATGGCTTTCTATTATTTTTTTACTTCAGAGAGTAGATAATTTATTAGCATAAAAACAAACAGCATAAAGATGTCTCAAAGTTCACTCCTATTTGGTTCTGGTAGAGCAGGACCTGCAATTAGTTTCAGCGAAAATAAGCATCAAGTTCTAATTGTTTTATATTCTAAAATTTAGCTGATTGCCCTAATGCGACCTTTTTTTTGTACATCATAACTAATACATTAGTCATTTAGACACATACTGATCTGGCCCAGGTTGAATTGAAGTAAGACATGACCCATTTGAGTCTGAACCTGTTTTGACCCATTATTAAACCCACATGACCCTCCCAGCCCACGTTTTTATGCAAAACTAAGAATAAAAGGATACTAACTTGAATTTAAAGCCAAACTGGCATTCATTTTTTATATGAAAATAAATACATACAAGATCTGAAATCAAAACTAAAAACAAACATACCTGTGATTAAGACTAAAATGGAACACAGACTGCTGAAACGTTAAGAAACGGTCGCTGTCAAAAAAATTTGGTCAAGCAAATGAAGAGCAAGACCCTCTCTGAACACCAGCCTTTTCAATAACGGAAAGACCAATTTCGTAGTTTTCACAATTGATATCCAAAGCTAATATATGAAAACACATGTTTTTAATATTTCTTATTTATTGTATCTTAGAACTATTGTACTGATGGCAATTAACATGACTTGATTTGCAAATATAATATGTAACGTAAAAATTTCACAAAAAGCAATTTTTCTTACCTTTCCATCATCAGGGAGAGCCAAAGCAGTCGACGAAAGGGAATAACATGTGTAAACACTGATTTTCGTGCTGTTCTTAGCGTTAATGAGTTTCAAAAGAAGGTTCAAAAATTTTCCTTCATCAGCGGATGTTGTCATAAGGGTAAACCAAAACCGCACCACCAAGACTACTCATCTTTTGATCATAAACCTTCGCCTTTTGATGATACATAAGCGGTAGTTCTTTCACTCTTAAATGCCCTGACCCGCTTCTTTGCATAACTGAATATATAAAATATGAATCAACGGGGTTTCCAATTGCATTCGTTATATGAATAATGTTCCGAGCCATACCCGTTCCCATGGATATCTCAGCTTTTGTGACATTCATCGCATTTTCCCTAAACGTTCTTGTCACTTCAGCTAATAGGCCAGGCTTATCGGGCTTGAATAATTTAAGACTGACACCCTCAGATGCTCTTCTTTCGATGGCAGCTCTTAAGCAAATGATTACCCTTTGCTTTTCGGCTTCTGAACTAACTGGTGTCCCATCTATACGTCTAATAAAAAAATTCCTGAAATTACAAACAGATTTAAACATTAGCAAAATGAACATAAATGAATAGAACGTGTTACATATTGATCAAATGAAAGGCGAAAGTAGTACCAGATATGCTTGGTTTTCTGTGATATTGATAATGGCATGAAACACGACGTATTGCATATCAGTTTAAGTGCACACCACATCAAATAAAAGATTCGATCTTCACTACCGAGTAATCTTTTTTCCGCACAGTTTTGAATAGATACCAAAGGAAAATATCGACCGCTAGTTTTCATAAAGGAAGTTATGCATAATCCCTATCTGCAAACATCATTTAGTGAAGCCGTCTTTTGGTGTGAGTAACTGCTAACGAAACAGAAGTACAACAGCATGAACTATCTTTCCCTGTTCTTCACGAACAGAACGTATAATCTGTAAAATTGTTTCTGTTTTCTGATTCCATCTATGAAACATAGAGGGAAAAAAGTAATACCAACACAAAGCTTTGTTTGATTATCATTACTACTATGAGCACCCTAAATTGGTAAACATGTATTGTTCATTAAAGCTCACTTATTTGTTTTTCATATTGTTCACAGTTATTATTTTATTGAGATCAAAGATGCATATGTGATAGGTTATCGGCCAAAGGCTGCTAATAATATCCCAATTAAACAAATAGATAAGACTAAATCAATATATTGTGAGTAAAACCGTATAATAACAGAATTACCATTATAATCACATTAAACATTCATATATAGCCAACACACATTAAACATTTAACGAACTGTAAAAAAAATACCTTTACACGTAAATTCTTAGCATTCAAACCATGTCCCCACACTCCAATCTGCAAACCATTAACACAGTAATCATCAACAACCACAATCTCAACACAGAATGGTTATATAACAGCTCTAAACCAGTAAAAGCTTAAAACTTTACACCTACAACCTATTGAAACCCAAAAATCCACAAATTGAATCAAAATAATGATATTATTATGTCAGGTTGATTGAATGGAGGAGTAAACTTCTAAATTAAAGAAACTGATTAATTAAAGCAAGAATACCTGGAAGAGATGAGAAGCAACCCTTTATGCTAATTTAATTGTTCGTATCCGACCTTGATCAAGTCATGACCTTTGATCATCTTCATAAATTTGTAGTTTCAGGGGGTTTTTTCCAATCAGGCTAGAGATATTGGGAGACGCCTTTGCGGGTTTTGGGAAAACGTTGTGCCCAAATTCATCACAAGAAGAAATTGCAATACTTGCATCATAAAATCCATCTTTGTGAAAATACTGTTAAGAAACCAATTCAATATTTTCCTACAGAAATTACAAACTAACTCATATCAATTAGACATTTCATCAAACACTTTGATATGTATAACTTACAAAACATTGTTGGAAAAGATAAATCATATGAAACACTAATTGGAATCAAACATCATAAACTTCTATATGTTTAGTAAATAAGAACCCCTGCGAGGAAAAAAAAAAATACGACTCACAACAATACACGATCAAACACACATCAATAGATCGCACAATTTTTGAATTTTCTGATTGTATTCATTCAATCTTATTGAATAACGAATGATTAACAAAACAAAGGGATAAATGATTATTACCTTGGCTTCAATCTTAGCTAGTTAAACCCTCAATTTACCATCAGGAATTCAGGAGAGTTAATTTTTTTTATTTTCTAGAAAAAAAGACCATATTGGTTTTGAATTAACTGTAACTGCTAATTTCAGTATTTAAGGAATTCAGTTTTGATTAACTAACTTAGGGTTTAAAGATATGGGGAGAAATTATCGGGGAAGATGACACGTAGGACGTGTATAGTTTGGTTTTGTGACACGTATTCAGTAATTATCCTGTGGAATAGATTATAAAAACAGTTATGAGACTTTTACTGACAGATCGAAGACGTTTAGACAGTATAACTTTTGACCTTTCCTCACTGAAACTACAGTGAGAATAGACATATACCTACCCCTTCAGTACTGACTGTTATTTTTATAGTTGGAGTAGACTAAATGGCTTTTATTGACCCATTTTTGGCCGTTGCTGACAGATAGGTTCAGTTAGGAAACGTCACAAAATCTTGTAGTGCTTGGAAAATTAATAAATATAGAATATTGCAAATAATGTATCGTTCTTTAAATAATTTACGTAGGGCTTGTACATTATGTTTTTTAAATATATTTATAATTTTTATTTTTTCTGTTTTATAAGTTATGAAAGTTTAAAGGGTTATTTGTTTTTTTTAAAGTCATAATAAAATTTGTAAATTTATAAATTTACACTTAACTCTATACAATTTATTTAAAATTAAACCACTAAAGTTTTATTAATTACCTAATCTTTTTTTCAAGTTTTTGTTTTTATAAATTTGACACATATATTTTTATGTATTTTTTTTCTTTATCATATTTCTTCACCAAAAGAATGTCAATTTTAGAAGTATTTAAGCTTTTTAATTAAACATTTATTCAAAAATAATAAAAAATTTGAAGCATCATACCTAATAAGGAAAGATTCTTCTTTTTTGAAATGCAAAAGTCTCCACTTTTCGTTTTCCTTTACTAAAAATAAAAGATATGTAGTTATTAAGAAACGGCGTCTAAACAACTAGTGGTTTGTATATGATACATACTGGCCACAGAACGGATTAATTCT
>BQNB010066069.1:0-34705 GCA_026074375.1 Tanacetum coccineum | reverse complement strand
AAATCTTTGATTCGAGTTGGGAACTTATTATGATAATACCTCAATTGAAGGTATTATTTGTTGGTGTTCTTTTACCAACTTTGTAACTTTTTAAATTGAAAGAGAAAATATTTTTGTATTTTTGTGTTTAATCTTCTATTTATACTAAAAAGAAAAGAAAATTATTTTTTTACTTTTTATTTTTTTTATTATTTTTTTTAACAAAAACAAAACTTTCAAAAATGAAAGGGTCTTCAAATTAATATCAACAAACTTCAAACGATAGAATCTTAATCACAAATCCCCGGCAGCGGCGCCAAAAATTTGATACGCTTAAAATATATAATATATAATACGATGGAAAATTATCAATTTACCCTTGAGGACAAAGGTGAAAAGGAAATTCTTCAAAATATATATAATATAATATAATACGTATCTTAACCGAGAAGTATGATTCCCTGGGTCGTTTCCCCAACGACTTGTGAAATTGAAACCACGTTTGATGCTTGGACTATGATTTGAATGGGAAACAATAGTTGATTTGATTAACTACTTTTAACAATTAAAATTAACAAATTTTAACAATTAAGCATAAAGACAAATAACGGGAAATCAAAATTTAACTAAAAACGCAAAACGGGACCCCTAAACGGAGGTCAAAAACCTTAATTTGCTAAAAATAAACCTAACTTAAATTTTACTTTTAAAATGGACTCTATTTGACTAAAAAGTAAGTTTAAAAAAACTAGAACAAAAACGGAGTTGAAATGAACGTTAAAACACGAAAAACGAAAACGAGAACGAATCCCGTTCTTTAGAAAACGAAATTTTGCAAATTAGACCCTACGAAAGCAAAACTAATTTTCCTATGAACTTTAGGATAAAAGAAAATTTTCTAAATTTTTTTTATATTTTTTGATTATTTTTCTATTTTTTATGATTTTTTAAAGTTTTTAATGAAAATAAATGTTTAAAAATACTAAAATTATAACATTCTAGAAAAATTACAAAAAAATAGTTAAACTAATTAAGAACCTAGGAAAATAGCTTTGAGATCACAGCTGATGAATAAGCCACGAACTAAGCTATAACAGTTTTTAAGCTTATTGGCTAAAATGAGTATAAGAATTAAATTATGTAAGAGTCTAATGAAAAAGACCCTAGGGCGCAGTGGTAGTCTGTGGTATTATAAAGGGTTGAGGGTGTTGAGGTCGGGGGTTCGAGTCTTGCTCACCTCCGATTTCCACTTTCCCCTTTTTTATTTTATTTTTTAAACTTATAAAAGCAAAGTTGTAAAGCTCCTAAAAATAAGCATTTTTAAGAAAAGCAATTTTTTATGAAAAGCCCTAAATAAGCTAGAAACTAGCTGAAAAAGATGACAGATTCATTTAAACTATATATTTTTTGGATTTTTATTTAAGCTACATATCTAAAAAGCCTACTAATAGCTAGATTATGCTATATTAAGATATTCTAACTAAAAAAGCTAATTGAACAAGGAAGAAGCACACAGAATAAGCTATAAGCTAGTAATCTAAAATAAGCAACTTATGCAAATAACTTAAAACAACAGGCCTTCAGGCACTTTGAGCTTAAAAATAAGTTACAAATATAAGCAACCTATGAAGTGAAACTGGTATTTCACCCCCTTACACTTGGCTTAAACTCTACTAGAGAATTCTTTTCAAGAGCTTAAAAGCACAAGAGCTTATTTAAAAAGAGCGTGTGAAACAGAAGATACTCACAATCAGTGAACACTGATTTTTAAAAGGATAAATACCATTCCTGAACTTAAAATTTAAATGTTCAAAAGCGTTATAATTCCAAAACAAATTTGAAACATTTTATCATGACTTGAAACTACTTGTAATTCCAAATTTCAAAACTAAAAAATCAAATCTACCCGTCTGAATTCCTGGATTGAAAAAAGGAACTTTTACTTTTGACTATCCTGGTGCAGAGTGTACTTATATTATGACTCAACTTGAATCCTACCAATGCAGGCCTAATGCAACAATCCTAAACCTTCTTCAATCACAAACTAAGGCCTACAACAACACTTAGATTAGCTTAAACTTCATTAAGCTATAAAATCCTTTCATGGACTGATTATAGCTCAGGATTCAAGCACTTTAACTAGAAAACTTTATTGTAAACTTAATTACACTTAACACATTTTTTAATTCAAACCTATAAACCTACTAATGATAATCAAACTACAGATTTTAAGACTTTAAAGCGCCACAAAAGCCCTCCATCTAGCTTGTGATAAAATCTATTTTGCCAAACACCCCTTTATCATTTTTAAATTCATGATACGCTTGCATTTTAAAATTAATGATTAAACCTTTATAACCAGATATTGAACTATCTTTTTTATTCCTATTATAAACTTATCTTATCACTCAAATAACGTCAGAACAAAGATCTATAATCTATGCTAATATTTTTTTTTGTTTTTTATGATTTATGACAGATTGAGAAGTAAACTAAGATCTAAGCATTATAATCATGAAAATAGATAATCAACAACATTCATAAGCATAATAACACAGATATAAGCACAAGTAAGCAAACAAATAAGCAAATCTAAACTAGGAATTTTAAAGACAGAAAGAGTAATTGAAAACTTACAAATTGACTTAGCTAAATAAATGCAATTAAGGCTCAATGAGCTATCTACAAGCTCCAGCTTATCCTAGGATAAGCTGGTAAGGGTCCCATAAGCTCTTCCAGTTAAGCTTATCATCCAAAATGAATAGATCCATATAAGTAAGGTGTAATAATGATTTTATTGGTTTAAGTCTATAAGAGCTTATTAATAGCTCAATTTGAGCGTAGGACTCAAAGAGTTGTATGAGCTTCTTAGTCGCTTATGGTAAACAGTAGCCATGATATTTGAGAGAAATAAGAGCTTAAAAGTGAATAACGGGTTTATGAAAACTAAATGATGTTTTTATTAATGCTTAAAAATGGATTACAAATATTAATAAGGAAAAATTACAGAGCCTTGAAGAAAATTACAATTTTAAACTAAAAAAAAGTTACAAAAGCTATTTTATAAACTAAAGAAAAATGTAGGTAAAGAAGATTCTCCATGTGAGAGTGAAGGAGGGTTATTTATAGCCTGCCAAAGATGCTTCTAGGTCCTTAGCCTCTGCACATGCTCTTTTCAATCCTGTCCTTCAATCATTACCAATCATTGGAAGCTAAATCTTATCCGTTGGATCACTCCTTAGCTCACACGGATTGCCAACGTGGCAATCCGTGATGTGACATCTGTGTTTCTTCTATGAGTGTCTCTAGTGTAAATAACCATCCCTCTTTTGCTTTCTTCACTTATCCACGTGTCATTCCCCTTTTGGGTTTAGACCAATAGGAGCTTCCCATGACGTTTAACCCTGCCACCTTGGCCCTTGACACTTGAATTTCTTAGCTATGTCGCCAATTTGATATGCCCTTTCGATTTGTTACTCGGGTGGTTAACCTTTAAAGACAATGAACAGTAAAATCCGACTTTTCCCGCTGTAAAAAAACTTATAAAAGGGCGTGTTTTTGTGTTTAATTTTCTTTGACCCGAGGTTGACTTGCTATTTATAACAGGTGTATAGGCCATGATTTGTGGGTCTTTGGGCTTGGGTTTTAGGGAAACACAGGCCAAGAATGTAATAGGGTTAACACCCGTTTAAGGTTAAGGACCAAATTTATAATTTTGGTAATTATGAAGGACTGTTTTGGTAATTTTGGAATTTTTGTCATTTAGTATTGACCATGTTTGACTGAAGGTTGACTTGAGTTGACCACTATTGACTTTTGATAGCATTCTCTCGGCTCTTTGTATGCTCTTCCGTTCCTGTGTCCGTGTTTGTCCGGTTTTAACTGTTTTCTTGAGATTTTTGCAATATATGTACCTACACAATCACAAAGACAAAACAAGCAATATTCAAGCATTTAAAGCATAATTTTGTCTTTTAAGGGCCATTTTTGACATAAAACGAATATGTGTTTTCACACATATCACGTAGCCTTGCGACGTCTTAGGGAGCTTTGTGACAAAATCCATAGTGATGTTGTCCCACTTCTATTCAGGTATCTTGGGTTGTACCAACAATCCCGATGGCCTTTGATGTTCGGCCTTGACTTTAGCATACGTCAAACACTTGCTAACATAGGTGGCGATGTCGGCTTTTATATTGGGCCACCAATATAGCTTCATATCTTGGTACATATTGTCGGAACCCGGATGAATAAAGTATTTTGACTTGTGGGACTCGTGCATAATCACAGTCCTTAAGTTGCCAAAACATGGTAACCAACTCCTGCCATTGAAGCATAGAGTTCCATCCGCTCGTGGTTCTAACTTTTCCATTCTAAATTTCTCCGGATCTTTAGAATTTTCAACCAACATATCTCCAACATCTTCGTTCTTGAGGTTCTCCGGCTTTCGAGGCTTTTTGTATGAGCATTCAAAATTTGCTTAGGAAGATCCAAGCCAATGTCATGGAACTAAGGCTCGAAACTTTAATGGGTAGACTCTCTCCTTTCCTGTTAAAGCATCCGGCAACACGTTTGCCTTTCCTGGGTGATATCGAATCTCACAATCATAATCACTGAGCAACTCCAACCAACGTCGTTGCCTCATGTTCAACTCTTTTTGATTAAGAATGTGTTGTGCTCTTTTATGATCAGTAACATCGTTGCCTTGGTTCCATACAGGTAGTGTCTCAAATCTTGAGAGCGACACACTACTGCTCCAGTTCAAAATCATAGAGTCGTATAGTTCTTCTCTATGAATCTTCAGTTGCGTGATGCATAAGAATCAACTTTTTCTCTTCCCTTCTGCATTAACACAGCGCCCAAACCCTTCTTTGAAGCATGCGCTAGCATGCGATAAAATCTTGCTCTTTCAGGTAAGGCAGGATTGGGTGCACTGACAACTTCTGCTATTTCAACAGTTGAAAAGCTGGTCTTGTTTCTCACCTACTCAAACTTGATACCTTTTTCTGGGTGAGCTTTGGTCATTGGTTTTGGCGATCTTCGAAAACCCTTTCATTGGAATCTTTGATATACCCAAGCAAGACCATAAAAATAATGGGCACGATTCTTTGTTGGCGACTTAGGAGATGCCCAATCTTTTGATGGATTCAATCCTTGGCAGGGTTCACGTGAATGCCCTCTCTATCAATCACATAACAAGGAACTGAACTTGGGGAATCAAAATTCACCTTGAAAATTTAGCATACAACTCCTCTTTCTTAAGCAATTCTAGGATTGTTTTAAAGGTTGCTCTTTGTGTTTTTGATTGTTCTTTGACTTATATCAAAATAATCGTCAATGAAGAACAATTACGAATTTATCCAAAGATGGTTTCGCACACCGATTCATAAGGTCATGAATACGGCAGGTGCGTTGTCAAACCAAAGGCCTTCACTTGAAATTTCATAATTGCCGTAAACAGGTTCTGAAAGCGGGGTTTTTTGGGAAATGTCTTTTCTCGAACCCTCAGTTGGTGCTAACCCAACTTAGGTCGATCTTTCGGTAGACACTCGACCTTTGTAGTGATCAATTAAATCATCAAATTTTGGAGGAGGATAACGGTTTTCAACGTTAGTTTATTCCAGTCCTGGTAATCAATGCACCATCCGGAATGATCATTTTCTTATTGTACGAAACAAGACCGGAGCTCCAAGGTGAGTAACTAGGTCTTTATAAAGCCTTTGTCAGATAGTTCTTTTAGTAGCTCAATAACTCTTTCATTTCTAGAAGATGCGATAGTCGATAAGGCGCTCCCGAGCAACGGGTGCAGCACCAAGGTATCAAATCGATTTGAAATTACACTTGTTGAGTCGAGGAAATACCAGGCAAGCCTCAGGAAAGACTTAGGAAAAATCTCAACTATTGGTACATCCTTAAGTCGCTTCTTCTCTGACTTGTCTTCAACCTCCTTTGTAGTGACATGTGCCAAAAAGACTGGACATCCTTTTAGCATGTATTCTTGTGTTTTGGTGTATGAGATAATATGCAGATGAGCCTCGTTTCCTGTTGTTCTGTCACCGTGAACAATTAATGTTCATTTCCCTAGGGGATACGAACGATCTACTCGGCAACACAATGATTGCTTGGTACTGTGCCAACCAATCATTACCAAGTATAGCATCGAAACTACCAAGTTCAATAGGCTTAAAATTTTTTTTTTTTATGGTTGAATGGGTGGTTCAGGCAGATTTATTGATGCAACCCCTAAGGTAGTATATCTAACCCAATTATCTCCCGTCTAGCTAGTTTGACATCATAATAGTGATCGAAGGTAGATGGCGTTGCATAGCCATTTGGGAACTAGATGCAGTAGACACAAAAACTCCTATCTGCACAGTTATCAAAATAATTAGAAGCCTAGCAGTTATGAGAAGGAAGTATTTCATTCCGATATTGGCATCTGGTTGTCCTGCATGTCCACCACATACACTTTGGTGGAGCCTTGTTATACCATACTTGATTTCATGTTTTTTGTGTAGTTCTTCAGGCTTGGGCATTCCCTTTGAGTGTCCTTGAATTCACACTCAAAGCAAGTAGTTTCGGCCTGACCAGTGCCCTCTGGTTGTTAGCATTGTTGGCATTTCCCGCACTCCTATAGTCACGAGCAAAATGGCCAACTTTGTTTCATTTGTGGCATTTTGGAGCACACGGACCGTCATGGTGACAGTTGCATTTAGCGCATAGGGGTTTAGATCCCCCGTATGGTCTATCTTACACCTGTCCTCTGTAGTACTAGGCCCTTGCCAGTGTTCTGTCTCTTGTTTCTGTTGTTGGTGTTTTGATTGTTTGGGAAGTGTTTCAAACTCTTTTGTTCTCGCTGTCTTTCAGCAATGGTGATGACTTTCTTATCGGCCATTTCAACAGCCTCTTGCATGGTTTTTGGCTTTGATGATACAATATTTCCATGGATCATGTCGGGCAATCCGCTGACGTACCTTTCAATCTTGTCAAACTCCTCAGGAAACATCCTAACACACAGTAGTGCTAGTTCTTGGAAACGTTGGTTGTACCCAATCACATCAGTACCCTTCACTTTAAATTTCCACAATTCAGCCCTCAAGCTTTTTCATTGTTCCTTGAACAGTATTGTCAGTCAATTTTCTTTCTAGATGGCCAATGTCTTGCATATGCAAACATCATGACTGACAGTCAAAACCTAGGAAATTCCACCCATTTCTTAGAGCACTTGCTAGAAGCGTTCAAGTGGTAAAACATATTTTTGATTTTCCCCCAGAGCAGTTGCTTATGCGGAAAAACAGTCTCCATCCTTTCAAACCATTGAGTTAATTCAACAACTCCCTCAGTGCCTTTGAAATATAGAGGTTTGCACTTCATAAAGTCTTGGTAAGTGCACTCTCGAGCAACGCGTTCAGTCCTTCTGCCACCCGTTCCCGAAGTGTGGCTGTCATCGCCATTCCTGTTTGCATCACGTGCTGCCAAAGCGGCAGTGACACCTTGGTCAATCATTGCCTGAAGTTGGGCATTAGTGACCGATGTGGTGGTGGTTGCTGTTGGGGCTGGGGTTGTTGTGACCGGTGTTGACCTTGTGGCTCGTTTTGGTGCCATTTTCTTCAATCACAAGAAAATACAATACCCGTTAGATTTCATAAAATCATAACCATGACATGACATATACATGATAAATAAAGTGAGATCACATCACACAGTGAAATATACAACTGAATTGTAATCAACAATGATATAACCAAATCGACATTCATTCATAAACAAATTCGATTACAGATGTGACATAATACAACCATTCCATATATAAATTGGAAAACATACATGAATGGTTCAGATACAAAATGATCATAACGATTAGGTTACAAAATAAACATAACAACCTAAAGCCTTACTAGCCGGGATTGAACTCGTAATACTTAGTAGGCTATATACAAAATGACTAGCCATAACATGATCTAATCTATGAACTGCTACCAGCCTCCTCTGGCAGCTCTGGCTGTGCAGGACCTCCAGCGGGTCCCTGCTGTCCCTGCAGTGCGGTAACCTGTCCCTGTAGTGCTGTCACATGTCCCTGTAGTGTGGTCACCAGTCCCTGTAATTAATGACTGCATCACTGTCAATGTCTGTATAAGCTGATGTTGTCGGGTACGATCAGTTGTCCTCAACTCTCTCATCTCTGCAGATCTCCTATGGTCTGCCTTCAGCATCTCTAAAGTCATAGCCTGTCTCCTGCGATCAGCAGCATGCAACTCTCTAATCTCTAACATCTGACCTAATACGGTAGTGAATAGTGACATAACCTCTCCGTGGGCAAGAGCACTCGCATCCATCGATCGCCTCCAAGCCTTCAGGACAATCTAGCCTCTGTTTCCCCATCAGATGACGTGTATATGCATGTGCTCGTCTGTCTCTAAACAACATATTGAGCCGACCAGTCAATAGCTGTCTCTGACTCTGCTCATCGTCTAACCTCGTATAAATCTCATCCGTGTCTTGCCTAACCCTAGTCTCAAATGCTGTCATATGTCGACCCAACTCTGTGTTAGTACTAACCTTATGCCCCCTGCAGGGTCTCAACTATCTCATCCCACGAGTCGGTGATCCCATATCCAACATCTCTCCGTCGGATCATACTGATCTCGCCTATCCATTAGTAGCTACAAAAGCATAGTCTGCCTAATACCGCCACTGGACTAGCAGCAGCAGCAATGAGACTTCTCTCCTACCTCGTATCTAGGACCAAGAGTCGATACAAACTCTCTTCTAAGGTGGTAATGGTAACCTCGGGTCTGTCCTCGACTATGCAGAGGGTAGTACGCAATGGTGGTTATGAGTAGGAACTGATATGGGCGAGGGTGAGGTAATCCTTTGATGGATGGTGCATCTGATCTGGTAGGAGAGAGTATGAAGGGTGGTGGTAATGGTAGAGAATGGGAAGTAGATGCGGCCTCAGCTCTCAGCCGAATCATAGCAGCTCGATAGCCCAATAAACGAATGGGACTAGGAGGTGGTGTTGGAGATAACACATGTGAGGATGGTAATAGTGGTAGTGATGGAGATGGTATCTGGGGAAGTGGTGAAGACCAATGGGAGAGTTGATTAGGGGATAGATATATCGAAATCTAGCAACCTCTCAATCAGACATACCTGTATAAGGTACTGGAGCTGGAATAGAAAACCTAGCCGTCACCAATATGACGGTGATGTGTGGTGTAGCCGCAGACATCATCAGTCTCGAACGGCTCGTGCTCCTCCGCAACTGGTAAACAGCAACAACTACAAGAGTACGCAGGAGTTGGTGCTCTTCCCTCCTCTTATCCTCATTCAGGCCTCCATGTCAACATCACATCCACATCCTCCTCCGATGGCTCATCATCAATCGTCTCCGTCATCCCTACCATCAGTAGGATATTCAACAGGATACCATCCTCGGGGTTTCTCATCGTCATCCTCCTCCGGTCCCGCCTCAGGATCGACTCCGGGACATAGTCAAGGTGACTTGAGAAAGGGTGAGGCAAATCCCTCAGCATAGTTGCTGAACCTCAGCAAACAATCTCATCTTCAGCATGCTTTGGGCCAGGAACAAAAATCTTTGCGAAGGTGTGCCTGCACTGGCTCCTCAGAGGCCAGGCACGTAATCTGGAGAGGGTGGGGCCTAAAGAGAGGCCTCTATGTATGGGTCCTCTGGCATCCAAGGCAGCTCAAGGTACTCGTGATCATCAGCTCTCGGTGATCCTATGTCTGATAAACCCTCAAATGGGCTGGAAACCTCCGTGTATGTAACCCCCGATTCATCCAAATCTGACATGACTGAATCTGAAAATTCAAAATAGCTTATATTAGTATTTTAATAAAAGTACTCTGATAGTAATATACTTTTATATATCATAACATGTATATCAATGTACGAAAAGATCTAGTCCCACCAACTAATGCAAAACAGAGTAGTTTTATCAATGAATATATGCACGATGTATGAACCCGTGTAAAAAACCCCTTTGTATGAATTCGATGTTTGAAAACGGTTATAGTCTACCAAAAACATTTGACCTGGTTCTCTATAACCTTGGCTCTTGATACCAATCTGTAACACCCCTAAATTGGTGTCGCAAAGCGGATAAGGGTCCGGGGCGTTTACTCTCAGATCCAAAAACACAAGATATATAAAGAACCGACCAAAAAAGTCGTTTAAAAACAGTACATTAGATTTAACAGAGTTGATACAAATAGCCTGAAGCTTTAACTGTGTTCATTGTTATTATTTACAAAGATAACTTATTCACAATCACATGAGTTTTTCCAAAACATAATGCAACATATTCTTTAGGAAAGACATCCCAAAACAAAATCACCCAATGTATCCTTGGCACCTTATGCTTACTGATCTCCTTAAAACAATGCTTTAAAACGTCAACAATAAATGTAGAGAATTTCATAGGTTTGATAGAATCATATATATGTAGAGACCTAACAAGATTTTCCCATTGTATGAATAAATGCAACAAGCAGACATCATATAAATGTAATACTTGCCCCTAACTCATGACACTTGAAGCTCACCATAAATGAATACCATATCAATGTGCCTACATTTGCCCGTGGATGATGTTTCTAAAACCCCCAACATCCTATGTTTGACATGGTATTAACGTTTGTTTTTCCCTGTGAAGCTAATCCACCCGAACGGGGATGTTCAATGCCAATAGATCTATTCATAACATACATTCGCGCTCAACAATCCATAATTGACAGTTCATAGATAATGGGCTCAATAGGGTTATCGCTACTTAGCAACACTTAATCATAAAGTAAAGTATCCCACTTGTGTTCCATTGTAAAACACTGCAGTTTCACCTCCAAAAACTTATAAAACAAAAAGCATGTAAAGACGTGGGGCATATGAACTCACCTTGAGTGAAGATGCGAATATCATGTTATATCACAAATAAATGGCGCCACGCAAACGTCAGATGCAACCTACTTAATTTAAGGTGTAATAAAAGTACTAAGCATTGAGATTAACATACTACCATATACAAATTCTACATAGCAACAACACCATATAATTGTTTGGTAAAAATTGGTTGTTACTAAGTTAAAACTTTATAATTTCCGTGTAAGTAAAAACTGCGTAACTTTTCGCTTTCAAAGTTCCGTTTCTTTTGCGTTTTTTATGATCTCACGTTTTCTGTATTCAGGCCATGTTATCAATATTTGACATTTTCCATATTTTTTAGTCCCCTGATGACAGTACTTTTTACTGTTTCACCTACCAAGTATACAAGTTTATTTTTTAAGTTATAGTTATCGTAAAACCCGTAAACGTCGTATTTTATTCATTATAGCTCCGTTTTTACGAATTCTTTCGAGTCACGTAGCTCAGTAATTTGAAAGTTCTATTTATTTATGAGGTTTACAAAAATAAATGTTTCTGTCATGAACAGTAACTTTTATAAAAGTATTTTTATGCATTTTAAGTATATAAACTCGCGAAATTCATAACTTCTTCGTTTTTAATCAAAAAAATTATGATTCTTATCATTTTAGAATCCTAGAAATGTGTATAATCTGTTAAAAAATCAAACTTTCTTTGATAATTTTATAAAAGTATATTATAACCCGTTTAATTAACGTAAAACACATAATTCAGCGTATCTTTTTCGTTATTAATCCATTTTTCGAGTTTCTTAACTTTTTGGAATCGTCATGAGATGTATTATCTTATAAAAACATAATATGAATCAGGTTATGTTCAATCCAAATAGAAAGTTTAGGTTTTTTCTCATAAAAAACAATGTTTAAAATCCTCTTGATTATCATGACTGGCTCTCCTTGATCTCCTATTAGATAATAGTCTGTTATTCACAACTGGACTCTGTACCCATACTCTTTATAGACTATGTCCATACATATAAGAATGATCCATTAGTTCACAACCGTTGCCCATATTCCGATGAAAACAAGAATTTACAAGTTATTAACAATCACATGAAAACATAACTTTCCTTAAGTACTTTAAAAACACTAATTTGTACACTAATACAATACATTTTTATACTTACCAACATGGTGCTTCACTTATACTTCCATTATATCATAATATTAACAACATCATAACATATGTAAAAGTGTACAAAATGATAATCACAATAAAACACTTTTATATTTTTAAAAGCCCAAATGGTGATTTTTGCTATTAATAAATACTAACGTATGCATATAAATATAAATTGTATCGACTAAAGGGTTTTAGTTAACCTTCTTACGATGTATTGATGATGAGACAATATAATCTAAAAAACCCTTGTTTAGATTAAAAACCAAAAGCTTACAAGGAAATTAAAGCCCTAATTATTCCAAGGAAACTCTATAAAATTAAAAAAAAAAAGCTCTAATAAAAATGAATAATAAAACAAACTCTAAAAAATAACTCTAAAAAATAAAAAAATGAATACCTCTCCTTTCTTGCTCAATCCTGTAAATCTTTAACCAATACTTCAAATCATCTTGAGGTATCTTAGATATGATGTGTGATTACTTGTATGTGTTGTAGAAAAGTTTGTATGAATTTATTAAAGGGGTGTTTTGAGCCGTGGGATGCCAAGGAGCAAAAGGGAGAGATTTTTTATTTTTTACTAAGTGTTAAGTGTTATGTGAACTTATCTCTTGCAATCTATTAGTAATATAGATGTAGGACTAGTCAAGGAGACACCATGAGGGTTTTATGGGTGGTCATGGTCAAAAATGGTTAGTCTTGGTCAAGGAAACATAAGCTTTAATGTGTTATTGTATGTACATTTGCAAGTTGATAATTTTTGATGTATTTTCTTGGTCTATCACTAGAAATCCGGCCATAGTATGATATTTATTATAATATTATGTAACTTTTATGTATTGGGTATAAATGTGGGTATTTGTTGAAGCGTAGAAAAGTTTTGGTGGTTCCAGGAATGCCTAAACGTATTTTATCGCGAAACAAAATCAATTTACGCAACCAATAAAAAATGAACAAAGTTAATAATTATCATCAAAATAATTACTTAACATTTTCTTAATGTAAACATTTAATTGTTTGGTGCCCGTTTACATTGAACGCTAATTTTTGGCGTACGCGATTAAACTTAACGTTTACGATTTAAAGCAAACACGTACAATACAAAAGATACATTGTGGATTTATTGACAACGTCAATGTACCTAAAACACGGGGTGTTATACTTTCCAGAAGACTTGCCTGGGCTACCGCCTACTCGACAAGTTGAATTTTAAATCGACTTAGTCCCTGGTGCTGCACCTGTAGCACGAGCCCCGTACCAATTAGCACCAGCCGAGATGCAAGAGTTATCCACTCAGTTGCAAGAACGTTTTGATAGAGGATTTATAAGACTCAGTTCCTCACCTTGGGGGGCTCTGGTTTTGTTTGTCAAAAAAAAGATAGATCTTTTCGGATGTGTATCGACTACTGTGAACTAAACAAACTTACTGTGAAGAACCGATACCCACTTCTGAGAATCGACGACTTGTTTGATCAACTCCAAGGGTCAAGAGTCTACTCTAAGATTGACCTAAGATCTGGTTATCACAAACTCAGATTTCGTGAGGAAGACATTCTAAAGACTGCATTTAAGACTCGATATGGTCACTATAGGTTCCAAGTAATGCCGTTTGGCTTGACTAATGCACCAGCAGTATTCATGGATTTGATGAATCGAGTGTGCAAACAGTACCTAGATAGATTTGTGATTGTATTCATCGATGATATTTTGATCTACTCCAAGAGCAAAAAGGAACATGAAGGATACCTTAGGTTAATTTTAAAGTTACTTAAGGAGTAGGAATTGCACGCCAAGTTTTCAAAGTGCGAATTTTGGCTCTCAAAGGTATAATTTCTTAGTCACGTAGTTGATAGTGAAGGCATTCATGTTGATCCAGCTAAGATTGAGTCCATCAAGGATTGGGCGTCACCCAAGACACCAATCGAGATCCATCAAATTTTAGGTTTGGCCAGTTACTACCGATGATTTATCGAAGGTTTCTTAAAAATCGCTATGCCTATGACGAAGTTGACTCAGAAAAGCATGGAGTTTGATTGGGGAGAAAAGGCAGAGGCTGCGTTTCAGATGTTGAAACAAAAATTATGTAGTGCGCCGATTCTGGCTTTACCTGAGGGAAGTAAGAACTGCGTGATACACTGTGATGCTTCGCATAAAGGGTTGGGGGCGGTTTTGATGCAAAAGGAGAAGGTCATAGCTTACGCATCCCGTTAACTCAAGGTTCACGAGAAGAGCTATACTACATACGACCTAGAGCTTGGTGTAGTAGTATTTGCCTTGAAGATGTAGAGACACTATCTGTATAGTATAAAGTGCGTCGTGTTCACTGATTACAAGAGTTTGCAACACATTCTCGATCAGAAGGAGTTGAACATGAGACAACGATGATGGTTGAAGTTATTAAGAGACTACGATTGTAAGATTCAATATCATCCAGGAAAGGCAAACGTGGTGGCTGACACACTAAGTCGAAAGGAAAGAAGCAAGCCGCTATGAGTTCGGGCCTTAGTTATGACTATTAGGTTAAATCTTCCTAAGCATATTTTGAGTGCTCATCGGAAGCCAGAAAAGAAGAGAACTTCATCAGCGAAGATTTGCATGGCATGATTAACAAGCTAGAACCTCGTGCTGATGGAACATTATGTTTAAACAATCGAAGTTGGATTCTGCGTTTTGGTGATCTAAGGTCTTTCATCATGCATGAGTCTCATAAGTCAAAGTATTCCATCCATCTTGGATCGGATAAGATGTACCAAGACTTGAAGAAGCTGTGTTGGTAGCCCAACATAAAAGCAGAAGTTGCCACCTATGTCAGCAAGTGCTTAACATGTGCCAAAGTTAAGGTGGAATATCATAAGCCGTCTAGTTTGTTGGTTCAACCAGGGATCCCACAATGGAAATGGGAGAACATAACAATGGATTTTGTGACTAAATTACCAAAGACGGTAACCGATCAAGACACGATTTGGGTAATCGTTGATCATCTCACTAAGTCTGCTCATTTCTTGCCTATGAGAGAAGATGACGCGTTAGAGAAGTTGACGAGACAGTACTTGAAGGAAGTAGTCTCAAGGCATGGAGTGCCAGTTTCGATCATCTCTAATCATGATGGGAAATTTACTTCACATTTTTTGAAGTCTCTAAATAAAGCATTAGGTACTCGATTAGATATAAGTACAGCTTATCACCCGCAGACCGATGGTCAGAGTGAAAGGACCATTCAAACATTGGAGGACATGTTACGTGCCTGCGTACTCGACTTTAAAAAAGGTTGGGATAGACACTTACCATTGGTGGAATTTTTGTATAACAATAGTTACCATACCAGCATTAAGGCTACTCCATTTGAGGCGTTGTATGGGCATAAGTATCGATCGCCTATCTGCTGGGTTGAAGTTGGAGATAGTCAGCTCACTGGCCCAGAGATCATCCACAAGACGATTGAGAAGATAGTTCAAATTAAGAGCCGTATCCAAGCCGCCCGTGATCGTCAAAAGAGATATGCCGACGTAAGACGGAAACCACTTGAGTTTCAAGTAGGAGATAAGGTTATGTTAAAAGTATCGCTATGGAAATGGTTGATACGTTTTGGCAAACGGGGAAAGCTAAACCCTCGTTATATTAGACCTTTCAAGATCATTGCTAAAGTTGAAACTATCGCCTATCATCCTGAACTCCCAAAGCAGTTAAGTAAAGTTCATAGTACGTTTCACGTCTCAAATTTGAAGAAATGCTTAGCCGATGAGACTCTTGCTATACCATTGGATGAGATCCAGATCGACGACAAATTGCATTTCATTGAAGAACCCATCGAAATCATGGACCGTGAGGTCAAGCGACTAAAGCAAAGCTGAATCCTAATCGTGAAACTGCGTTGGAACTCAAGGAAATGTCCCGAGTTTACATGGGAAAGTGAAGATCAAATACAGAAGAAATACCCGCACCTTTTCACCAATTCTGCACTCGTAGCACATGCTACGTCTTAAGCTTTGAGGACAAATCTCTTTTAATAAGGAAAGGATGTGACACCCCGCAAATTTCCGTTCAATATTTTAGCCATTACCGATTGATAATTTGAATTTTAAAAGTTTCGTTTAACTTTTACGTTTAACCAGGAAGTTTTCCCGCTTTTATCTGAGAATCGTCGCCAGAAGTGAACCGGAACACCTAAAGTTGTAGTATTTTGGCAATAGCCATATTTTTTATATTTCAAGACAATATTTAAATTTTCATAATTTTCGGTGATACCGTTACTCGTTTTCGTTAGTTGCGTGATACGTGCTTTACTTGATCAATTTATGCATGCATGAAGCTATGGAAATTAAATCAAACATGAAGCACTAACTCTTGGATGGTGGAGACCACTTTTGGTCCCCCCCCCCCCTTGGCTCATTCAAACCGAATACACACACATACATGTCTAGGATACCATTTTTAAATTCATAAACATGAGACAACATTCCCATATAGTTGGAACAAGGACATGTACTCACCAAGTTTGGATTGTTGGATACCACATTGGCCCCCATGTGCTTGTTCCCCCCCCCCCCTTGACAACGCATACACCCACCACAACACACTCTTTCTATTTGTTTTGCTACTAGTTAACGATGCTCACCATTATAAACCAATAGGATGTTCATTATTGATTCATTCACATTCACAAAGAAAAACACACACACACATCTTTTTTTTTTCCCGTTTTCAAACCGTCGCCTACAACATACATACAATACACACTCTCCAAACATATCTTTTCATTTTTGGAATCAATACTTTTGAAGCCTTTTTAATTTGATCATATTGATCATTCGGAGTATTAGTTAAACAACATATTGGGTTTTTTAGTTGTTCAATCCTTCTAAAACCTTCAATCCTTATAAGTCATCAAATCTTTATAAAACTTATACTTTTGAGGTTACTCTGATGTTATAAACAATTGTTTTACAAGACCATTTTGGTGCAAACAATGATGGTAAAACTACATAAACCACACACACAGTGAGAGCGAGTCCTTCTATGGTTGTGCGACAAATACGGATACCAATATAAAGGAAATCAGTAGTTTTTGTTATCAGTGTATTTTTTGTTGTAATAAAAATAGTACGTCATCAGATTATCGTATTCGGGTTATATAATAGCTTATGAAAGCTTTATTTTGACCCCAACTAGAAAACATAAGGACTGTTTGTTCGAAGCTTATTACATGCAGACATTATATTTAATTATATTATTTCTAGCTTATTTTTGGAAGGACAAAGCATTAAGCTTGTTTGGCTTAACAAATAAGCCCTATTAAGACTTAATGGGCTTTTTAAAGCCACGTCTTATACAAAAGCTCACAAACCATGAGCTTATTTATAAGCTTATGGTTCGACTTATTTTGTTATGGCTTATTATGAGCTTGTGATAGCTTATTGATAAACCTATAACTCATTTGATACCTTTTTAGCTTATCGGGCTAAACAAATGAGCCCAAGATGGTTAATAATATGGTACGGCCCAATAAAGGCCCAAATCGTAGCTTAAAAGCTCACGGTGGACTTTTGGGGTAAAAGCTTGACTTATTGGAGAGCTTATTGATAACTTATGACAAATTGAGTGTTTATTTGCGTAATATAATAGTTTTCTTAATTAGAACTTTAACGTTTTAGATCATCTAATTAGGCTTATTGGGCCTAAAAGCCCAATAAGGATTTTAATGACTCGTCGGATTTGTTAAAAATGGAAAGTGATCATATTTTGTAAATTATAACTCGTAAATTAAAAGTGATTTTGGTATGTGTTTAATTACACATACCTTTTACCTTTAAAAACAAGTTAAAATAACCAAAAACGGACTTAAAATGCCAAAAATATGCTTGTTTTGCTAATTATGTTGTGCAGGAATAGATTTCTAAGGAAAGGACGAAAAACAAACCCAAAACGACAAAACCGGACACGGAATGGAAAAGCGTAGAAAAGACAAAGTCAAGTCAAAGCCCAAGTTTGAAAAAGTCAACCCAAGTCAACCCTGACAAATCCAAAAGTCAAAAAGTGAAGAAAAATAAGTTTAGGGGCTCAAATTGCCAAATCCCTAAACTTATTTAAAGAGGAAAAAGAAGAAAAATACTCACAAGGGCTCAATTTGCCAATTCCCTAAAGTATAAACCACAAGGGCCAAGTCTGCCAACATTTCAAAGCTATAACTAACAAGGACCATGGGTGCAATTGCATATATAACTCTTGGGGGGTGAAACTGTCAATGTTCAAACTTGTATAAACACCAAGGACGTGTACTGCAACATCAACTATAACTATGAGGGACCAAACCTGTTAAAAGCCCAAACCCTCACCCCAAGTTTGAAGTTACTGTATATCTTCTTCATTCCTTTCCCGCCAAATCCCAATACCCCACCTCCTGTCAATGTCATACCTCGTTGACCTCCCACAAGCCTCCAAAACCATCACCAACACTTACCCCACCCCCACATGGCCTTTGCCAAGCTGGCAATCCAAATTCCCTCAAAAATTCATCAATGGTTGATATAATTCGACTTGGGCACCAAGATAAATGAAGGGCTAGGATGCTTTGTGTTTACACTCTCACAACAAACACAAGACATTTGTGTGTCTACAAAGAAACACACCAAGGAAGAAGACAAGAGAGGACCAAGACAGGAACCCTAGATTTTTTTTACTATTTAAGACTTTGTAAGCCCCTTGAGGCAAAGAGTAGTTTTTAGTTAGCTTTTTTATGTAATTCAGTTTAGTTTTAACTCATTTCAACTTTGATGTACTTGCATTCTCCTTTTTTATAAAAATTCAGTTTACCCTTTTAAATTGTTGTTCAAATTCTTGAAGCTCACTTTTAAGCTTAATATAAGTCTCTTCATAACCTGTTTTAACACTTTTATACAAAAGTTTAAGAAAAATTAAAAAAAGGAAAAAGAAAAGTTACTGTTGGATCAAGTGGATGAATGAGCAATTATGGATGGCTCATTGGGTGCTAGTGTAGCTTGTTTATAAGCTAATGGGTAGGTTTTAGAGCTTAATTAGGTTTCACTTAATCCTGTTTTGAGCAAGGATTAAAGGTATGATTTCTTTTTAAATTTTGCTTATTGTTACTGTAGCATTGCTTATTATTGCTTGTTTTTAGCTTATTAATGTTCTATTATGCTTATTTGTGTTTAATGATGGTTAAAAATACCTTTTAGTTGCTTGTATTTCATTTTCTTGCCAAACTGTTTAAAACTGCCTAATATAGCTTTTCTGTCATTAGCTTATTAGCTTATTAAAAGTGCTTATCTCTCATTGCTTTTTACTTTTTAGTGCTTATTATTGCATGTTTGCTAGTTAACTTCAAAAGTTTTAGCTTAATTCAGTTTTTGTAAGCTTTAAAATTGTTTTTAGAATATAAAGGGGTGTTATTTGGGGTTTAAGTCTAAAATGGGTCAAAAAGCATTTGTTATGGGTTGTGGCATTTGCCAAAGTTGGTTAGCTTTATTAAGCCTTATTTAAGTATGTTTTTCCAAAAAGTTTTTTAATCTCAAATGTGTTTTACATGGTTTTTTATAAGTATTTCTTAGGGTCTGTTGTATTTTTGAGAGATACAAGAGCTTATTTGGATAAGCTCTTGTATCCTTGAGTTTTAGTTTCAAAAAGAGTGTCATTTGTGTGTCTAAACAAGTTTTCAAAAGTGGTTTGGGTCATTTGTTAACTTAAGTCCAAACTGCAACAAATTTGGTGTCAATTTTTGTTAAAGAGAAAACCTTTTTTCAAAAACAAAAATCAGCATGTTTAGTTTATTTTCCCAAACGCATTCCTTCCTTCAAACTCAAATCTTCGATCGTATCGATTTACCATTCCAGCCTCGTTGGGGATAAACGACCAGGGAAAGCTCTATACTACTTCTCGGTATCATTGATTGTTGGTTTTTACACTTAATTATATATTTTATATTTTGTTATATATTATATATATTTACGGTGTGAATCCGGCACGATCAAGCCCTTAGATATTTTTAGCTTTTTAGACTACCCCTAGGTCCAACTATAAGCCCTAACAATCTCAGCCCTTAGTTTGGCCCCCAGGTAGCTTATTTTTAAGCCTAAAGTGGGGGCTTGACCTGTTTTACTTAGCATAGTGTAGGAATTGCTTATTTTCTTTCTAGCTTATTAAGTGCTATTTAATTGATGAATTCAGTCTCTTACTTGCTTATTTGGTTTGTTTGTTGCTTGTCTTAGCTTATTTTGTCCTTTGCTTGCTTATTGAGTGTAAGAAAAAGCCTCAACTCAACCAACAGTACTAACTCTTAAGTTAGTACTGCTGAAGGAATTAAGCCAATTCCTGGCTTATTGAGCTTATCTCATTTGCCTATTTTTGTTCCTAATAGTCCTTAATGATTGTGTGTTAAGTTGTGTGTGCTAATTTTCTTACTTGGCTTGCTTATTTTGTGTTAACAGTCAAAAACATCTAGCCTTTTAAGCCTAAAAGCTTAATTTAAGTTTCTGTCTAGTTTAAGCCCTTTTAAGCTTATTTAGTTGTAGATTTTAGCTCTTTAGTGCTTATTTAGGATAGGTTAGTTAATTCATTAAGCTTATTTGTCCAACCTCTAGCTTATTTATCCAAACAGTCAAGAGACTTAAGCATTTTTGCCCTTAAGCTCAATTAAGCAAACTGTCTGTTTTAAAAAAGCTCTTTTTCAGCTTATTTATAAGCTTTCACAAATACCCGTAGTTATGAAAAATGTTAAGCTCAATGAGCTTAACAAGTTTGTTTAAAAAGTTTTTGTGAAAAAAAAAGAAAGGAGACAAGGGGTGACCCGGGTGAGCAAGACTCGAACCCGGGCCTCAACCCTCGTACACCTCTCTTTTTATACACAAGTCTTACCGCTGCGCCCTTGGGACTTCTCTGTTAGAGTCCCAAGGGGTTTAGTATTTAAACCCTTTTTGGCCCCTTAAAGCTATAAGCTGTTTTCAGCTTATTCTCGGCTTATTTATAAGCCGAGTTTGGGTTTCTTATTTTTCTTAGGTAGAGTTTTAGGTCTAGTATTTTAGGTAAATTTTTCAGATTTTTTAAAAATAGTTTAGTATTTTTTATAATTTAATTTCGTTATAAGTTTTAAAAATTCATAAAAAATATAAAAATTATCAAAAAAATATTTTTCTTTTTTAGAAAATTTTCTTTAGTCATATATTTTGTAGGAAAAATGCAAAAATTTTCGTAGGGTCATTTTTGTAACTTTTTGATTTTTAAAGAACGGGGCTCGGGTACGGTTTTTGTCTTGACTCGTTTTTGGGTCAAACGACCTCCGTTTTCAGTCTAGTCTTTTTCATTCTTCGTTATTAGTCCCCTAGAGTAGTTTAGAAGTAAAAATTTCTTTGTAGGGTTAATTTTGAAGATTTTAGGTTTTTGACCCCTTGTTCGGGATTCGTGCTCTCGTTTTTCAGCTTAATTTCATAATTTTTAGGTTTTTCTTAATCGTTTTTATTTGTTATTGTTTAACTTAGCTTTCCACACTCTCAAATCATTTCTCTCATTCAAACTCCAATCTTCCGACTGTATCGATTCTCCAGTCCAGCCTCGTTGGGGATAAACGACCCGGGAACATTCTATACTACTTCCCGGTTTCATTGATTTGTGTTTTTTTTAGATTATATATATTATTATATATTTTATTATATATAGTGTAAAAGAAAATTAACTAATCAGATTTCAAAGTGGTTTTTATTAAAGTCTACGACTTTGGAAAAGTGTGTAAACGTGATCAAGTCATGCCAAAATTTTGTAAAATCTTTACACTTAGAAAATACTAAAAAAGCGAGAATATTAAAATGTCTTGACTAATTACTTGGGGATGGGTAAAGTGCTGAACTGCAACAACATTAAGTTTTCGTATATGTTAACAATAATATAATATTATATTTATATAATTAATATCAAGGTTGCAAAAATTGTGAATCGTTAGCCGGGCGGTCGACCACCTTATAGCTTGTAATCGGTCTAGGCAAGATTAATCGACGATTAATCAGATTGGCACTTCTAGCAAAATTTGGGTATTTTCGGCAAGTTTGTGTATTTTTGGCGAGTTTTAGGTATTATTGGCAAGATGTTTTTCTATAAAACAACTTTTAATAGATTTAAATAGCTACTATAAGTGATCAAAACAAGTTTACGGTGAGTTTTAGGTACTTCCAGCAAGATTATAAAGTTTCCGTCAAGTTTGACCATCGTTGATCGTTGTTGACCACGTTTGACCTATTTGTTTGACCCAATTATGTAAATCGGCAAGGTCAGTGGCCTTGTAGCGCCTAGGCGTCGATTAATCGGCCTTGTAGACCTTTTTTTGCAACACTAATTAATATAATATTATATATACAGTTAATTATAATCTAAGACTTTTCCCAAAACTCGATCACTAATGTTTTTACCCATAAACAACGTTTACCAAATAAATAATAAACGTTCATGCATCATTCACTCTCCGTTATCGTTCTGAGTCTAAACCGAAACCCATATTCTTTTAGGTCATACCCATGTACCACCGTTCGTTTTGAGTGATCATACTTTTTGACATATACTCTTTACCCTACTATTCCAAGGTGAGTTCATAACCTCACTTTTACTCGTTTTGATTAAATTTTTTATATCTTGGGGTGAGAAACATTGATTGCTTTTAAAACTGGACACAAGTATTATACGTGAGAAATTCCCCGTTTATGTGTTGCCTAAGTAGCGTTTAGACCACTATTGCCCGAATTATCATGAGTTGTTAATCACCTTTAACCAACTGGTTGGTTTAGTGAGCGCGAGTGAATAAATAGATCTATTGGGACTAATTATCCCTATTCGGGTAAGAAGTACTTACTAGTTCGAGTTTGCTAAGAACTAACAGACATATGTCATGTCGAAACTAGTTATGTGGTCTTTGGTCGGACACCTGAAAGGAAAGCCTTATATAGCAGTGTATATGCTATCTTTCAGTATTAGCTTCGGTGTCATGAGCTTAGTGCAACGTAAATGCCTCTTTATGTGATGTTGTATCTCCTATAACCGTCGTATACGTTTTGATAATCTTGTGGTCCACATTAATTACATTTGAACTAAACCTATGATGTAACATCCCGCTCTGATAGAGAGACAAAGAGTTACGTTATGGTGTCATATCAGACATATAAACGCAAATGGAAGACTTTATTTAATAAATTATTGAACCAAAATCAAAATATCTTTCCAAAAGTATAAAAGCCTAATCATAAAGGGGTCTAAATGCAAAACTTCATAAGATAAAGGTCTTTAAAACATTATTCAAAAGATAAAGGTTCTCTAGGGTAGCTCTTCTAACTCTTCCTGCACACCTCTCTCATTTCCCAGCTTTCCGCTTAACACCTGCCGGAGGAAAAGAAAACACGGCCTAGCTAACGCTCAGTGAACAGATATAATAACAATAACGGTAATAAAATGAAGGAATGAACGAAACGAATCACGAGAACTTGTCAAAACAAATTCCAAAGGATAGATATAGAACAATGAATAGGAATAGAGTAATCAAAGGAATGCCCACGAGCCCAAACAAATGTCTAAAGCATGCAACATGCTTAGATCCAAAACAAATATCTCCATATAGTCAAATGTACACAGGTGGATCAGACCTGATGTACCCAAATGTGAAATGTGGTGTATTGCACACACTCACCATTCACCAAAACAAAACAGAACAAAGTACCTAGGATGCATCCATACGCTCCTTGCAAAACAAAGTCATATCCAGATATACACAAGCACTATGGCGAGTGTACAACATATATAATCAAATCATATTCAGTGCACATACAAAAGGGAACGCCATGGACCAAGCACACCGCCACAGATAGTGTTATGCCATCGGTGCATCAATAACATGGCCATGGTACCTCTATGGCTAGTTACAAATAGCTCGGGCAAGGGATAGGCAAAATATAACAATGATCAAGATACTAATAATCGAATCAAGATAACGGATCTGACATCATATTCAAACAAGGATCAACAGAATCATAATTGCGAATATCGAATCAAACAGAATATCAATGAATATCAAATGAGTCATGAGAACGGATAGCAAATCAAACGGAATATCAAACGAATATCAACTGAATCAAATAGCTAAGAAAATGAAGGATCAAGTCAAAAGGTGTCCTTACTAAAAGGACGGAATATATGTACCTTAGCGAATGCACACGGAAAGAAATGAGCACAAACGGAAGGAAATCACACAAGTGTCACTGGATCTACAAAAACATATTTATTTACATTACTTGACTTGTTTTACAAGTTACTACTTAACTTTCTAAAAATAAGAGTTGACTTTACTTATTTAGGGTTTCCAAAAATATTCTGAAATTTACGAGTTATTTTAGGTAAGTTTCCTTACTTAAAAGTCTAACCAAATCATATTCTAAAAATACACCAAAAATCACAGGTCTTCCCTAGTGTATCTAAAGTGTCCCCAATCAAGGATTTGATTTACTTCCAATTTTAGATGACCCTATGACCCTTGTTACCCAAAACTGTCCCAAAATCAGCCTGGCAGATACTTATGAAAAGTTGACACGAATTTACCCTACTTAGACATCTTGAAAAATTATGAAAAAAAACTAGGGAAGTATCTAATATCATGTATTTTTACCAGTTCAAAAATTAGCCCTTAACTCCTTATGATTTTCGAATTAAAAATCAAATACTACAAGTGAAATTTTTGGATTTGATTTCCAGAATTGACACTTAATCTTGTAAAATCTAAAAATCTACCTTCCCGACCTCCAATTGACATGAGGCCGGATTTTACAGAAACTAGATTCATTGAACTTCACTTTAGACTCAAGAATTATGTCAAAAGCTACTTTTTTGAACAAGATATGACCCGATGAACATGACCCAAAATGCTGCCTAGAATTTTAATCAAGAAAACCCTAATTAATTCATATCCTAGGGTTTCTAATATTGTTGTTTTTATTACTAACACATTAAACGAACATGGTTCTATAACAACTAATTAAACCATGTTCAAAAGATTAAATCATTAGAAACCCTAACAAACATTTACATACAATTAACCCTTTTCAAAATTCATGATTTTATGTAGAAACTTGTTTAACATTCATTAACCCAACCCTAGGGTTTCTATTCGTATTGATCCTCATTAAAACATCATTAACAATATTTAAGGTTTCAAATATGTAGTTATACCATGAAAATTAGATTGACATTTATCCAAAAACATGAACACATGATTTTCCTCTTTTACTACTTTTGTTATTTTATGTGAAAAACTTGATTAAGCAATCATGGTGACAAAAGAAAAGCACAAGAACATGATGATTACCTATGGAATGAGGAAAGAGAAGATCACAAATCCAAGAACACACCAAGAATGGAAAAATCAAACACCAAAACCTAGAAGAACACCCAAAAACACCTAAGCTTTCTTCTTGCTTGAACCCTCAATGGAGGTTTATACATAAATTGGAAGAGAGAATTTTTGTTAAAATGGTGATATGGGAGAGAGGGGATCCGGCCACTATATAAGGAGGAGAGGGGGTGAGGACAAATTTAATGTGTTGCAAAATATAGAGCTTGTTTCCTTTTTCTTCACACCCTTTTCCACTTTTAATTCAAGCTTCAAAATTTAAAAGATTTTTGGTGTGTACAAGCCATATATGGCCGGCCAAGGATGGGTCAAGGGGGGGCAATATATTTTTTTTTACCTTCTTTAAACACTACACAAAATCTTTCCAAAAACCTTTAATACTTATCTTTTAAAGATAGGTTTTAACTAAAAAGGAAGTAAATCATCTAATTAATCAAATTTTCAAAATAATTATATATTTTTTTATTAAAATCCGGCCCCCATATTGATATATAGGTTATATATATATATATATTTCTTATTAATTACTTTAGGTTATATTTCCATTATTCCTAAAATCCATGACTTAAGGTTTTTATTTCCAAATTCTTTTATTATACCTTAGGTTATGCTTCAAAATTAATATAGTGAAATGAAAAATTCAAATTTTCAAAATTTAGGTTTTACATATGAATTCACTAACTTTATGTTGGCGTTATAAGCATGCTTTTCTCAGGTGCTTAGCATGGATGTCGTTGCTTGACTTATGTGAAGTATATTTGCCCGGACCGGTTTACCAAAAATTTATCTATGTCTTTAAATACCGTTGTTGAACTTATTTAAGCTTCCGCATTTTAACTTTTGAATCTTTTAAATTTCATCGATGTAAAACTTATTAATATTTTGAATTTATGCAATAGTGTTTATTTTTAAAATGTACCCTTAGAGGTCGTTCTTTATGCTTTGTACTTGAGATATTCAGTGACGTCATGCCCCCAGACGCTAAATTGGACAGGATCCTATTTGAGGGTGTGACAAGTACCAATAAACATAACAAGGTATTAAATATAAATATATTGTCTTATAGCAATTATCCAAATTGCTCACTTCTTCTTCTTTCCTTTCAACAACTTCTTGATGCCCTTCCCGATTAACATTATCCCACCACGTTGCTCATCTCTCAATTTAACTTGACGGTTGAGGATTTCAATTTAACGAGTATAAAAAGGTTCCATGTCTGGGTTAATATTGGCTGGATTAGAAAAGACTCAAGGAACCTCATTTGTCAATTGGTTGACAAAACGAGTGGGGGAAGGAGTGCTTTCACGCGAGGTCCCTTCGTCATTTCCATCATTATCATCATCGTTGGGATGAGAGGAGGATGGTTGACCCAAGGTGGATGAGGAATAAGTGGAAGACCGACCTCTTCCTCATGCCATAATCCTTTCGGGTCTTTTGCTCTTGTTAAGCGGCAAGAGGATACATGACACGATCGTACAAGATGTAATGATGACTCAAAAACTCAGGATTTTCAGACATGATATAATTAAACATGCGAGTTAATAAAATACCATAAGGTAGGATTAACCGAGCTTGTTTAGTGACGAACTCCATTCGTTTAGCAATGAAGTAAGCAAGATTGTATTTTGTGAAGGTAGCAATACAAAAGAGCATATGACACAGACCCGCGAGGACATAATCCCGGTTACCACCAAGACAAAAGATATTTTCCTAAAATATGTCGACCCATGTCTTTATAACATCGGTGATTTCACGAGTTAAGATTCGATTGTCCTCAACAACAATCTCTTGCTCATAACGGATACGAGTGACAACACCCTGTCGTTTGATTTGAACAAGGAGTTTGATGTTATCGAGAGAAAGAGGATTGGTTTGATAAGGGCCACCCATTGGAACACTAAATGGCAAGTCGTCAAGTGAGCACTTGTCAGAAAAAGAACAATCACCTTTGTAAGGAATACCAAGGATTGGACCAAATTCTTCGAGAGAAAAACAAAAGAGTTGATTTTGAATGACAAACTCGACAAACATTTGACCTTGAAAATCGTAGTTGATACGATATTGACTGTAGAACTCGAGAATGAAACAAGGAACGATTTGTTCATTAATTTTGAGAAGATAATCAAACTCAATATGACTAAACATGGACCTAACATATACCAAATCATCAAAGCGTGGGTCAACTACACGCCCGTCATGAATGTAACGATTTTCAAAGAATTTAAAGATATGTTTTAGTGGTTCATTGTATTCATCGGACATTTTTGGAATGTAGCTTCTAGTGTTTTTGTGGTCATCCGATGTTTTGCGAGGCATTGTTACCTATATAGAAAAATAATAGTATGTTTTATTATTGTAAACTTGTAATGTTAACAAGAACTCGTGCCTAGTGTGTGCCTATATCCAATGAATGTGGAGTTGCGGCTAACTCGACTCAAAAATAAAATTTATGAGTTAACCCAAACGCTCCTTAATTTAATTTTGCTCATCCAAACATGTCGAAAAATACATATGAAATATGTATCTCGAATTTTGTTCATGAGATCATTATGCATGTATGCAAAAACATTTTTGGGATATATTAACAATGCTTTAAAACACTTTTAACAAATTAGAAAGAAAATAGATGAAATGACTTACAATTGATGATCTTTATGGTCTTAGGATTGATTATTGGTGTTAGTTTGATCTTCAATTAGTGTTTTAGTGGTTGATTTTAAGGTTTGGAGGGTTTGGGTCGTGTTTTGTCAATGGCTGCAGAGAGGGAGTGTTTGTTTTTGTGTTTTACAAAATGAGGGTGATAGACATTTTCGTCTCGACTAGTGGTGGTCCCATATCAATATGGTGGCCACCCAATTTAATTGCGAGGCCACCCACGATATGGGGGCCGCCTCCAGTGGAGGTGTTTTGGACTTGATTTTTGACCAAAAATTTTACTGAATGAGTGACGTTTTAATTTCCATCTCACGAATTAAAAATGCTTAAAGTACTTTGAACGAAGTATTTAAGTTGTCACGATACGGAGTGGAACACGGACTAGAATCGAGAAAGAAGAAAGGAGGGATGATTTATGGAATGTGTTCTATCATTCCTAAACCAAGACATAAATAGTTAAACGATTCACGTTTAAGGGGTTTAGTGAGAGTGTCGGCGATATTGTCAACGGATGACGCTTTTTCAATAGAGATATGTCCTTTCTGCACATTATCACGAAGAAAGTGGTGATGAATTTTGATGTGTTTAGTTCGAGAGTGTTTGTTGATCCCAATAGAATAGATCTTACTTAGCTTGTTTAAGGCTAAGTTGTATTGAATAAATCCAAAACAACTATGATAGAAACTTTGATTGTGAATATCAAAGACTATGCGGAATCTAGTCAATGATACTAAGAAGAATTTCAATGAAACAGTAATGAATAAGATTAATAACAAAACAGTTTACCAAACTTTCAGCCTCAATATAATACGAACACTCTTAATAGTGTTTGGGTTACAAAACCTTGAAGCTATATCTATATCAAAACAAATGATTTCTAGATATCTAACTCTATGCCCTAGGACCTCCTTTTATACACCAAGAAGTCCTAACCGGCTTACAATATTTTCCTAAGTTATCGTGATCTTCTAAACAAATAACTTATATGTATATTTTACAAAAATATCTCATACTTATCACATAAACAATCTTTATCTTTTCTCTAATAAGTCTTTGATCTCTTCCCTGTTAGCATAAACTCTTCTAGCAGTTGTAATCTTTAAGCAGTTGTAACTTTTACACCAACAGTAGTAACTTTTATGCCAACAGCACTAACTGTGTACAAGCAACATTAACTACTTAGAAAATTTTTTTCAATCTTCATTAGCAGTACTAAGTTACACTAGCAGTAGTAACTTGCAAACAGCATCAAGAGGCTTTTAATCCCAACAATCCTCCCCTAAACTTGATATTTATCTTCAAAATCATCAAGTTTCTTCATTAAAAGCTTCATAATCACCGGGAGGATGCTTCCAAACACTTCGCTGTTTCTTGAGCTATTTTGTCATAAGCTTAAGAAGCTGATAACACATTTTATTCCAATAGTCAGCTTGCAGCTTCTTATTTAGCGTACTAGTGATTGTTGCATGTGTAAGGGGATATCTCTTCTCAACTAGCATATAAACATGCATATCTTCAAACCTCACAAAGTGTACCCCACAAGAATCATATAGCCTCTAATGCAATACTTTCTTTCCTTGTAAATTCCTCCATATTAGATCTTCTACATGATGTTAAAACATAGTCTTTAGATCACCCATATTACTCTTTCATAGCCTTCTTCTAGCCTTGTATTCGCATGCTTTGCTTTAACCAACTTCCATAGATTTTCCAAGTCTTCTCTGTCAAGCTCTTTGAGTAGTTGACTAAACAATAAGTATGTCTTGGAACTTCTATCAGCTCTCATTATTTCATAATAGCCATTCCTTCCTTTTCTATGAATCTAGAAATTTACAATGGGTGCAAGCTTGGTAGCTAGAGGTATAGCATCAATTGCCACTTCGTCATCTTTGACAATCTCAAAGCATTATTTAAGATCTTCTTTCTCTTTATCATCTTCCATTTTCTGTTTCTTTGTTACCTCTTGTTCTAGCTCTTCTCTTGCTCTCTTTGAACTACTTTCTTGTGCCATCTCTGCTTTAGCTTTCATTGAGCTATCTTTCACCAACTCAGTATCCATATCAACAAACATATTTACCCTTTTCATGGCTTTATCAAATAACTTCTGAATTTCTGCAAATGACTTGTTCTTTAATTGACTTTGCTTGTAACTAGCCATGTTTTTTAGATAAGTTGACATTGTACTTTTCTTTTGTGCTTTAGTTGGTGTCTTGTTCCTCTTTTCTTGAGCTTTTAATGCTGCAAAGTGTTTCTTTCTCTTTTCCAAGAGTTCTACAAACAATATTGCCTTCTCTTCATCTGTCAATTCTTCTTGCTCTCTTGCTTGTAATCTTTCAGCCAATAACCTATCAGCCTCTATCATTGCTTGCACAGTATCCCATGAAATGTTGGCTTCTTCAGCCTTCTCTCTTGCAAGTCTTGCTTGTTCTTCTTCTTCAGCTTGTAGCTTGAAAGCAAGTTCTTCATCAAGTCTTATTTGTTCTTTTATCTTCAAAGGCTTCTCAGGTTCAATCATCTTAGCTTTGCCTTTGTCCTTGATGTTTGAAGGTATTGGAGTTAGTGTTGGTCTTGTTATAGATTAACTAGGGTCTCTAAAAGTAATGCTTTTAGCTTTGGGTATTGTTGAATGTGCTGTTGTGGTTGTACTTTGCACTGGCTCTTATACCACAACCTTAGGTTTTGCACTCCTCAATTCAGCCAATGCTTGAGCCAAAGTGATCTCTTCAGTAGAAATTGTTGCAGCAGCACTAACTTCAGCATTACTAACTACTTTTTCAACAACTTTTTCACTTTGCTCTGCAACAAATACTTCTTCACCATTAAAAACATTTGAGCATCATCATACCTCCCTTGAGTTTCATCAACCAAAGTAACCTCTGCATCTTTGTCAATGTCATCTATTTTCCTCCCCTATTTGGATGCATCCTCTTGATCACCCAAACCTTCATCTTCAGAGGAAACAACTTGTGCAGATCTACCAACTTTGAATAATCTTTTCATCCATAGAGTTTTTGACTTCCTTTTCCTTTCCAGCTTCGTGACTCTCTTCTTTAAACTAGCAATCTCCTTTGCTTGAGCAGTCTTTGTTGTCTCTAAGTCAAGAACTCTATTAGACAGTTTTGTACAAAGGTCCATCAATTCCTTAAGTTTCATTTTGTCCTCTCCACTTCCAAGTGTGTTAACTCTTAAGAGAGGTGGGTCATTGGACTATGTAGGTACATTTTCCTCATTGGCAGCCTCATTTACTATAGGCTCTATAGGACCACTGGATTGAGGAATCTTAGTGTCTTTTCTCTATTTTCTCCTAGATTGTTTCTTTTGAGGTTGTGATGTTGATGGTTGAATGATGGGTGTGTGATGGGGATCAGTTGGCATAGCTGAACCTTTACCTATTTCTTCTTGAGCTTGAACCATCATGGTTGGAAATAAAGGTGTAACTACTCCAGAGAATCCTTTCCCAACCCTTTTCATATTGCCAAATACCTTCTTTGTGTGAGAGGGTGTAACAAAAATTTCATCATGAGTAGACATATCACCAACTTGTTTATCCAGAAAGACTTGCACAAACCTTAGATACATTAGAAATTTGACACTACTATCCACATTCTTCATCATACTTTCAAAGATATACTTAGAAAAGTTAAATTTCTAGTTTGTGGCTAAGCAGATTATTGCATAGGCCATAGTGCTACTAAATTCGTTCCATGCAGTAGACTTAGCACTTAGGCATTGTAAAATAGTATGAATCAAAAACTTCCATTGAGGATAAAAGAAAGCTTTGTAGAATGTAAGTTTCTGAGAAGGTTTTTCATACCCATTAAAGAAAGTTGCTCAAAAATATCAGCATTGGGTAGACATTCAATTCCTTCAGCATCTTCCAATTGAAGATCTCTTCTTACACTTGTCTCAGTGATGATCACTTTCTTCCCATCCACTAGGGCTTGTAACTGAACTTCTCCATTAATAGTTTTCACCTTTGCAGTAGCCCAAAATTGCTCAATACATGAAGTATAGATTGTAGGATTAACCGTTAACGCATATTTGATAGGATTTGCATTCAGGAAATCCAAAATTTGCTCAAACCTGTCACTTTTATTGGGTTTAGCCAAGAACGCGACCATGTTGTGTGAATCAGCAAACTTTGGAGCAGACATTTTGATGGGTTTTGACGATTAACGATGAAATTGAGTTAGGGTTAATGATTAGAAAGTATATGAAAGATTGAAATCGATAGAATGATTAAATGAAACTCTTAATCGAAGTATTTATAAAACTACCCTCAACAGCATTAATGTTCGCCAGCAGTTGTAAGTTATGCCTAGCAGCATTAACTTTCAACTAGCAGTAGTAACTCAGTAGTAAATTAAGCCAAGCAGCATTAACTTACAACCAGCAGTAGTAAGTTATGCCTAGCAGCATTAACTTTCTCTAGCAGCAGTAAGTTTATGTCTAGCAGCATTAACTTTGAATCACCAGCATTAACTCAAATTCCTTTCTAATCAGCATTTCCATCATCAAATTAGTAATTTAACTTAGAAATTCTCTCTGTCTATTTTTGATTTCTCTCAATTATTTTAGCTCACAATTCTCTTTGTTTGTTTTTATCACACATCTCTCTTTTTGTTTTTCAACTCACAACTTCTCTCAATTCTTTTTCTCACTAAATCACTCTGTTTGTTTTAGCACACATCTCTCTTTCTGTTTTTAATCTCACTAATTCTCTCTTATTCATTTACCTTACCATTTTCTTAATCAGGACTTTAAAGATTTAGCATTCCAATACTAGCAATCAAATATTGAAATCTACTTACATCAAATGATTTTGTAAGAAAATCTACAACATTCTTGTTAGTATGAATCTTGATCATTTGAATTAGCTTCTTTTCATTGGAATCTCTGATGAAGTGATGTCTAATCTCAATGTGCTTTATCTTTGAGTGAAAAACATGGTTCTTCAATATGCATATTGTGCTCTCATTATCAATATAGATCTTTGTATGCATAAAGTTATACCCATAATCCAGCAATTGATTTTGAATCCAAAGCACTTGGCCACACCAACTTGAAGCAGCTACATATTCAGCCTCTGTTGTGGAATTAGCAACCACAGTCTGCTTCTTGCACTGCCATGAAATCAATCTACATCTTAAGAATTGACAACCTCTTGTTGTAGACTTCATATCTAAGCTTGCTCCTACATAGTTACTATCAGTATATGCCACCAAATCAAAAGGTGAATCCTTATGATACCAAAGGCCCAATTTAGGTTAACCTTTAAGATATCTAAAAATTATTTTCACAGCATGAAGATGTGATACTTTAGGGTTAACTTGGAATCTGGCACATACTCATACAACAAACATTATATCTAATATTGAAGAAGTAAGATACATCAATGAGCCAATCATTGATCTATACATGTGTTCATCTACATCTTCACCGTTCGCATTTTTGAGCAAAGGCTTATCGGTTTCCATGGGTGTGTTTGCTATTTTGACATCACTAAAGCTAAATTTCTTCAAAATCTCAGTCACATAATTATCTTGGCTTATAAAAATCCCATCTTCCTTCTGCCTTACTTGCAGTCCTAGGAAGAATGTGAGTTTATCCATAAAACTCATCTGAAACTTCTTATGCATCATATTTTCAAACTTTGTTCATAACTTCTTTTTTGTAGACCCAAAAATGATATCATCTACATATACCTGTACTATTAGAATATCACCTTGGTCCTTCTTGATAAACAAAGTTTTGTCTATCTGTCCTCTCTGAAACCTATTTTCCAACAAATAAGTGGACAAGGTCTCATACCAAGCTCTGGGAGCTTGATGCAAACCATAGAGAGCCTTTTCTACTTTGTAAACTCTGTTAGGGAAGTCTAGATCTTCAAATCCTGGTGGTTGACAAACATATACTTCCTCTTCAATCTTACCATAAATAAAAGCACTCTTAACATCCATCTGGTACACCACAAAGTATTTAAATGAGGCATAGGCTAAGAATAGCCTAATTACTTCAATTCTGGCCACATGGGCAAAAAATTCATCATAGTCAATCCCTTCTTCTTCTTCTGTGTACCCTTGAGCAACCAATCTTGCTTTGTTCTTTATCATAATGCCTCTTTCATCTTTCTTGTTCCTGTAAACCCATTTAGTGCCTATGGCCCTTTTGCTATTTGGTAAATCCACCAGGGTCTAAAGCTATTGTAATTTGAATTGTAGAAGCTCATCCTGCATAGCTTCTATCCAACCTGGATCCTTCAATGCTTGGATTACCTTATTGGGTTCTTCTTGTGATAAAAAGCAAGCAAACAAGCAATTTTGAAAGTCTTTATGGCTGAACTGAACTAAACAACCCATGTTCTTTCAAATTCTTTGTCATTCTTCTTATTTGAGGTGCTAAATTTAAGTCTCTAATGATTTGGTCAACTGGATAATATTTATGTATTTATATATTTGGAATAGGACTGACAGGCATAAATGCATCTAAATTGTTTATGTCAGCCTCTGCACCAACATCTTCATCATTATTTGAATAAACAATGTCTTCTAATTCAGGCATATTTAGATCATTTAGAAGTTCAATGCTTATTTTTGGATCAACAGCATTAACTTCTGTGACGG
>BQNB010066068.1:3606-34705 GCA_026074375.1 Tanacetum coccineum | reverse complement strand
TGGGTGGTGATGATCTCTTATTATGCAAGATAAGGGTGATCAAATAAACTAGGAATGATCAGACGCTAAAGTGCGGCACACTTCAATCCAAATCTGGCGTGCTTAACCGTTTGTTTGGTGATTTGTGTTAAGGTCACAAATCCAAACAATCGTGATTTGTGCTAAGGTCACAAATCCAAACCGGCGTGCTAAGGTTACAAATCCACACAATCTTATATTGTTGTTCGTTCTTCAGTCATTAGCCAGTTTGTTTTTTTTATTACGTTAATGTTTTTATTATGTTTTGTTTTTATTTTCTAGTTTACTACTCCAGTCCAAGCTTTCGCGATTTCGCCGCTCGGACTGCAAGGGAATATTAATGGATAGATAGTCCCAAGCCCGGTTTGTGGGCTTTAAGTCCGTAAGGGTTTCATTGATGTAATCTTCTATATATATATATATATTGATCAATAAAAAAGTTATACCTACGGAGTTTTCATTATCCAATAGCGTTGAGGTTACAAACTTGCAAAACATTTTCTATGACGTCATACAAAGTGGAAAAGATATACAAACCAAAATTTTGGATTTAAGAGAAAAGTTTATAATATAAAAAGAAAAAACATCAAGAGGCAACAAGATAACTCAAAACAGTCTAGCGTCTTATATGGTGTTTGGGATTGTGTTATTAAAGCGATTATCTCATTATGGCTTTTGCGAAACGCAAAAAATTTGTTTTGAATGTTTGGAAAAACATATATAATAAGTGGTTAATTGCGTTTTACCCTTATCCAAAATATCGATTTGTAAAAGTAAGTGAGCACCTGCTTTTGTGGAACGCGGCTTTTTATTTCTATCAAAATTACTCTATTGCCCTAAAATAGCATGTTGTTTCAGATTGTAGTTATAAGAGCACGAGATACTCTCGTGCCGTTTGTTTGGTGTCATAGCCAAAAAGTGCTTCCACGTCAACAAAATGTGCTATGGCATCAGAATTCCTATGGCATCACATTTTGTGCCGTATCCTTTGGCACCAGAAAATGTGATGCCTTTGGGCTATTTTTTTTCAATTACATAAAATAAAACTTACAGAATATAATTAAAATAAACTTCATTAAAATAAAAACACATTACATTAAATAAAAAAACATTACATAGAAATAAAAAAACATTACGAAAAAAAACATTAAAAAAGACATTAATATTAAAAAACACAAAGTTAATGATAGCCGTGTCGACTAGTTTTGTGGTTGATATAACGCCTGGACTCGTGCTTTTTGGGCGTTGATGATAGCCGCGTCGACCGGATCCATCCGCGTGTGTCAATTTGTAGCACTAGCATGTCCTCGGAAATCTTTTGAGAAGTGTATAAATTAATTCTCGAGTTTGTCTCTCGCTCGATAACATCCATTTTTTCCTTGCAATATAACTCGTATTGTTGTGCAATCATTTCTTGAAACATTGTCGGGTTTGAACCGGAACTAGCGGTCGAGTTTGACGAACGTTTACTCTTAAAAATTCGATGTTCCCCGGGTGGCCGCGGCAACGCGTCTTCTCCAAAATGTTTGGGTTCCTCGTTGGTAACCCGAAGACAATTTTGTCTTGCCAATGTCAATTCAGGATTTTCCACTTGTGCTTGTCTTTCAAAAAAAGTCAAGCGCTCTTGTGCTTAAAATCCGATCCCATGTGTGTTTCATACAATATTTTGACCCTCGTCATCCAATATTCATCGTTCTCCCCACTCATAACAAGCGTTTCTTGCATTAACGAATTAAACTTTTCAACATCTCGATTCGTTGGAATCTACTTTCCCGTCGACATGTTCTTGGTATGAGTCGGGTAGTTGTCTCTTTTGGCTTTCTCATTGTATACATCCATTTTATACCAAAACGTATCATTTTTTTGATCTGAACATGTTTTTGGATCCTTAGATATTTGAATGAAACTTTTCGCCAAAAGCAACTCCTCGCCTTGGATCCACAAATTTCGAGCTCGGGTCCGTTCGACTTGCGGTTCCTTTTCTTTGTTTTTCTTCGACATTTTCTTCAAACGGGCTCCTTTTGTTTTTTTCGATGCCGGGGTCAGGACCGCATCGTCTTCGTCTTCATCTTTGTCTTTGTCTTTGTCATGTCGGTGGAAAGATTGTTGGTCGGATTGTGGTTGGGAAGCAGTGACTTGGTTTGGTTGTTGTTGTTGTTGAGAAAATTGGTTATATTGCATTTGCATTTTTCATTGGTTAAATAGCATTTGTTCGTCGGGATTAGCAAATGGGTTTTGGAAGTTGGGATAGTAAGGCATCTGGTTGTATGGAGGTTGAGTGGAAGAGCCTAGATTTTTGGTCAGTGATTGGTCTAAACTACACCTTAAAATATATATAATATATAATAAAATATAAAATATATATAGTAAGAATAGTTCAGAAACAAAATTAATAAAACCGAGAAGTAGTATAGAATGTTTCCGGGTCGTTTATCCCCAACGAGGCTGGACTGGAGAATCGATACAGTCGGAAGATTGGAGTTTGAATGAGAAAAATGATTTGAGAGTGTGGAAAGTTAAATTAAACAATAACAAACAAAAACGTTTAAGAAAAACCTAAAAATTATGAAATTAAGCTAGAAAACGAGAGCACGAATCCCGAACAAAGGGGCTAAAACCTAAAAACTTCAAAATTAACCCTACGAAGAAATTTTCACTTCTAAACTACTCTAGGGAACTAATAACGAAGAATGAAAAAGACTAGACCGAAAACGGAGGTCGTTTGACCCAAAAACGAGTCAAGGCAAAAACCGCACCCGAACCCGTTCTTTAAAAAGCAAAAAGTTATAAAAATGACCCTACAAAATTTTTTATATTTTTCCTACAAACTATATGACTAAAGAAAAACTTTCTTTATATAAAGAAAAATATTTTTTTTGACGTTTTTTGTAATTTTTATGAATTTTTTAAAACGTATTAACTAAATAAATTATAAAAAATACTAAACGACTTTTAAAAATTCTGAAAAATTTCCCTAAAATACTTTACACTATAACTAACCTACGAAAAATAAGAAACCAAAAGTTTGCTTATAAATAAGCCCGAAAATAAGCTGTAAACAGCTTATAGGCAAAAGGGTGAAAAAGTGGTTAAATACCTAAGCCCTTGGGACACTAACAGAAAAGTCCCAAGGGCGCAGCGGTATGTATTGTGTTATAAAAGAGAGGTGTACGAGGGTAGAGACCCGGGTTCGAGTCTTGCTCACCCGGGTCACCCCTTGTCTCCTTTCTTTTTTTTTTTGGAAAAACTTTGTGAACCAAAGTTGTTAAGCTTATTGAGCTTAACAACTTTCAAAACTACAACTTTTTCTAAAAGCTTATGAATAAGCTTAAAAAGAGCTTTTTAAAACGACAGAAGCTGAAATGAGCTTAAAGGGCTTAAATTGGCTAAGTCTTGGACACTTGAGACACTTAAGCTAAACTTAGGCTAAATAAGCTAAGAGGGGACCTAAACTAACCTAAATAAGCACTAAAGGGCTAAATGTAATCACTAAATAAGCTAGAAAAAGCTACACTAGACAGAAACTGAAATTGAGCTTAAGGGGCTTAAAAAGCTAAATCTTTTGGACTTTGTGGACAAATAAGCTAAGTCTAAACTGAATAAGCTTAAGAGGGTTCCTAAGCTAGCCTAAATAAGCTCTAGGGACTAAAATGTATAAACTAAATAAGCTGGAAAAAGGGCTTAAATGACAGAACACCAAACTAAGCTTAAAAGCTAAAAGCTTCTACTGTCAACACAAAATAAGCAATGGAAATGGCAAATAAGCACACACAGCTTAACAATCTAACCAAATAAGCTACTAGGAATCAAATAAGCTCATTAAATAAGCTCAATAAGCCAAGAAGAAGCTTAATACCTACAACAGTACTAACTAGGGAGTTAGTACTGTTGGTGTGAAATTAAGCTTAGGGACAACAACTTGGCTTAAAAATAAGCCATCAAGAGTGCTTTTTAAGGACTGAAATTAAGAGGGCTTATTAAGGAGCTTATAGGCTCTCAAAATAAGCCAAAAGCTAGGGCTTGGTCTTACTAAAAAGCTAGAAAAAAGGGCTTAAAGTTACCCCCTTAGCACCAGGGGAAATTAATGCCACAACAAGGGCTTAATTGACAGCTTATGTTAAGCTGTCAAATAAGCTCAAAATTAAAAGATAAGTTAAAACAGCTAAAGAACATCAAGAAAAGAACTTGTGCACAAAATTTTGGCTTCCAAAAACCATTTAAACCTGCTGAATTTGAGAATGAAAATGGGACTTTTTGCTTTTAAAGTTAGCACTTAACTTTTTTTTTGACAGCTTTGACTCAACAAAGTCAAATGACCAAAGGATTTGACAGCTTGTTTTAAACACACAAAAACACTCTTTTCTTGACACTAAAACTTAAGATCCCAAGTGCTTAACCAAATAAGCACTTTGGGTTTTCTTAAAATCCAACAGCTTCAAAAGGTGACTTAGAAATCCTTGAAAAACATTTTTCAAACTTAAAAACTTTTAAAAACAGCCTCAAATAAGCTTAATACTTAAGCTAAAATCAACCTTATGACCCCAACCCATACCACACTTGTTTTTGACCCGTTTTCATTGTTAACCCAAACACCCCTTTAATTTTTGAAAGTGATTTAAAAACCTATAAAAACTAAATTTGACTGAAATTTTAAAAAGACTAATACTACTTAAGCACTATTAAACAATAAAAAGGGAAAAAGCAAAGCAAATAAGCACTTAAAAAGAGAATAAGCTAGAACAGTTTTAAGCTAATTTTGACAGATTTTAATAAAATTGCATAAAAATGAAATGAAATGACTAGAAGGCATACTTTAAGCATTAATAAACATAGATAAGCACACAAGACATTAATGAGCTAAGAATAAGCTAAATAAGCAATTGCTACAGTACTTTTTAAGCCAAATTTAAAAGAAGATGACTTACCAGGGTCCAAGTGACAAGGAACCTAAAGCTAATCCTATCCACCCCTAAGTCCTTATACTTCTGAACTTATTTCAACCCATGGGTCCATCCAATTCTGACCCAAGCTTCTTTTCAGCTTATTTGACTTTTTTTTAAAAAGTCAAAGTTTTGACCTTATGTTTAAATCACAATAAGCTATTAATTAGCTATTGGGACTTAAGGGTACCGGCTTATAAGAGGGTCAACAAGCCTTACACTATTTTTTTGTGATTTAGAACAAAAATTAAGAACAAAGGAGAGATTTGAAGGAGAACTCGAATTTTTTCATTAACTTTAAAAAATGTGGATTACAATACTGAACATTAAAGACTTAATTTAACTAAATTACATAAAAGAAAGAAAATAAGATTAAAAAATGAGATGGTCATGAATGCTTCCATGGGATGGGTATTTATACCCGAATCCCAAACTCTTCAATCCTTCAAAATGTGTTTCTTCTGAGAGGAAACAAACACATATGTGTTTGTTTGTGTGAGATAGAAGCTTGAAAAGTAATCTTGGCCCTTGATTCTCCTTTGTGCTTGTTCGGATCATCATCTCTACCCTTCATTATGCTCGAAATTTGTGAAATGGCCAAGTTGGCAGTCTATCTTGGTAGAAGTGGTAGTGGAGGGGGAGGGAAAGGTTTATCCATGGTGGAATTGGGGTTACAGGGTAAAAACGGGGTGGTTAACCCGTGAGTTGTGTTGGGGTTTGAAAAGGGCGGGAAAAAATGTTATAAAGGGTGACAGGGAAAGGTTTTGGGTAATGGCAAGGTTAGTCCTCCAAGGATATAAGGGTGTTTGCAATTTTCGTCCTTGGTGAATGCAAGTTTGGGGACTTGGCAGTTTTAGCCCTTGTGGTATTTCTTTGCTAAATTGGCAGCTTTAACCCTCCTCTTTGTTTTCTTCCTTTTCTTCTTTAAAACAAGTTAGGGATTTAACAAGTTTAGTCCCTAAACTTGTTTTTCTTGACTTTTTGGCTTCGGGCTTGTCGGGGTTGACTTTCTGTTGACTTTTTCAGGCTTTTTGTTTGACTGGACTTTGTCTTTTTCCTGCTTTTCCATTCCGTGTCCGGTTTTGTCGTTTTGGCTTCGTTTTTCGTCTTTTTCTTAGATATCCGTTCCTGCACAACACAATTAGCAAAACAAGCGTATATTTGGCATTTTAAGTCCGTTTTTAGTTATTTTAGCTCGTTTTTTAAAGGTAAAAGGTATGTGTAATTAAACACATACCAGTCAGATTCGAAGACGAACCCGGAATTTGGTTGTTTGGGTCGTTTAGCATACCGGTAACCCATTGATTGTCGGGATTCATTTTTTTAAGAGAAAAATGAGAGAAGTAGAAAAATGTATGTTATAAAATATATTGTAAGTGTGTGTGAAGTATGAAATAATAAAAAGGTATTTATAAAATTTTTAAAGGGTAAAAATTGAATTTTTTTGGGTATTTAATACAAAAAAACGCTCCCTAGCCGTTACACAACGTATAGAATTCAAACAAAATTTTTTTTCCCTACCGCAAGGGCTGGTCACTATGGCACGAGAGTTCATGGCGCCAGCGCCAGTGTCGTGCGCCGTAGACAAAGCTGGGTTGGTGCGATGGCGCCAAGCCATCAGATACCGAGTGCTCTTAAGTTATAAATAGTAAACAATTTACGGAGTATACAACAAATTATTGTTGTGTAAACTTGTACCTACGCTTGCATATATTTATTTATATTATATGGCTTTAAATATAGTGCTTACTTATTTTTTATAACAGTTATTGATTTTGAAAGTATAATATGCTAATGTAATTCAAGAACATATAGTGTCCTTTTTAGTAATTTTACGAGTTATTTTAATTATTGCCAAACACTCAAACAACTGATTATCTGATTATTGCGATATCAGACAACATAATCAAAGCCAAACACCATATATCAAAATCACGTTTTGTAACGACTGATTATCTGATTATGCGATATCAAAATGCATAATCTATTTTAAATAAGCAATCTCAAACACCCCCTTAGTCGTCAAAAGTAGAATATATATTAAAAGGTATTTTTAAAAATTGCTTACCCAAAACTCAAAACTTTTATTGTTTTTCTATTTATCTATACTACATATAAAGCGAAAACATATTTTTAAAAAATTAATATACGATTGTGCTTAAAATACTCTGAAAGTCCCAAATAACACGTCTCCTAGGAAATATAACACTTATCTTTAAACAAATAACACAAGTAATAACTTTTCAATCGTGTAATACTTTATTGATATAATCAAAGTATTACAAAGTGCTATGGATCGCACTTGTTGAATGACAATGTAAGGTTACCCTTTGAACAAGTAAACTCAAAAAGATATCGAGTTTACAAGCAAACTTGTATAGTCGCGCTGATAGGATCAGCTGACTAATGTGTAAGTTCGACAAAGGAGTAAATGTTTATAATAGCGACAACAATAAAAGCGATAGCATTTACTCCTTACAACATTCCATATTTATAGTGATACAAGGTAGCTTCCTTAGTGGAGGTAGTTGGGACATGTCAAGAATCCTGTGGTGAAGTACATCTGCATTAAATGCACGTCCATTCCTAGAAACATCCCACCCATACATTAGTGAACAGTTCTGCCAACTGTTTACTACTTTTACCAACTTCGTACTTAGCCACAAGCTTTAATTCAAGGACACTTTGTCCGCCATTTTGATTTATTGAATTATCCCGCCTAAATCACACTTACAAATAATCAGAAGCTCAGCTTGTTCTTCTTCAAAGGGTAATAGGATGTCAGGGTATTGCCACCCCTGACTCTCCTTAGAACCATCAGCGTATTCCACCTACATATCAGCTGATATCCATCCCAGCTGACGAGTATGTCTTCAAGTAATCTTTGAATTCCTTTATGATGTCTCTAACTTGAATACGTCTGAGGTTGCTCGCTGAGGCTTTGCACTCAGTGAGTCCTTCATTGCTCGATGATGTCCAATCAGCGAGTATTCAACACTTAGCTTAATTTTTGTTTAAATCTAGGCAGAGACAATGGGTACTGAACTGGCCGAGCAATCTCTCCCTATTTGAATATAAATTATGCTAAGTAAATAATTATTGTAAGTGAGTACACAACTTCTTCTTACACATAATTAATAGAGAAATTATCAAAAGAAATTATTCATTCATTACATTATATTACATTTAGTCCATACCATCTAGATTCTTTTCAACAATTTCCCTCGATTGTAGAAAATTAGGCCTAGACTCAATTTCATAAATCAATTCATCATAAACCTGCTGAGCGTATTTAGAGTCTACATTGATAAGATTCTGGATCCTGATTAGCTGAGGAGTACTTACCAAAGTGTACTCACTTCTTCTTTGAAAGACCAGATCAAAGTTTCCATTGTATAGGAAGATTCCAGCTTCAGGTTCTTTGATCACCATACCAGCCTTTCCAACCACACCTTCAGGTAAGGTTAGGTTCCTCTACATACCATACACAACTATGCTTTCCTTGACAAATACATCATGAATAAGTTCAGTCCTCCTCTTCCTTTTCTTGTCTGGTTTCTTCTCTGCTAAAGGAAATTTAAAGGTTGTTAGTTGCGATGAAGGGGGAAAATCAAGCTTACCAGCCCGAGTAGCTACCTACTGAAACTTGGCTTTTAAGTTCTTGAGTAGCTGATCATTTGACTCAGTCTATGTTCTGGATGCCAAAGCATGCAACTCTAGCCATTCAGTGAAATCCAGCTTTTGAGCATAAATTTCTCATATACCATGAGATTAAGAGGCTGATTGTTCCTTATAATCCTCATGGTGGCTTCTTTAGTGGAGTTGTTTACCAGGTAGCTGAACTTGGTTATGGGCAAAGGATCATCCCTGAAGTTGATACAATAATTGTACTCCTCTATTATCTCTACCCTTTTTGCCACATAGGCCGCTAACTCAGTTGCCTGTGCTTTCAGTTCTTGAATAGTTAGCACCCTTTTCAGTTTCATCTCCGACTTCTGTTTCTTAGCTTTTAAGTCAGCTAACCTCTTGATTTCTTCCATTTGAGCTTTGGCATCTTCAAGTGTCATCTGACCTTCCCCAGAAGTACTGAAATCTTAAAGGTTTGGTAATTTGGGGACTGATCCTCCTTCATCCATGAAAGGCAAAAGTTGCTTCAGCTGATCATTATCAAAGACTTAGGCTTTACCCTTTACTTTGTCAGTAATTTTAGAGGAGGAGTAGGTAAGAATTCAGAGTGAACTGAGCTGAACAAATTCTCTTCGAATTACTCGTACGAGATGTTATTAATGATGGTTGGTCTTATTGAGTTCAGTAGAGTTGGGGAAGGAATATGAATATCATCCAAGACAACCTTTAGTTTCTTGACAAGTGGTTCACCTGTTGAGTGCACAACCATAGCTGATGACGTTTACTCCCCCCTGAGCATTTACCGGTACTTCTTCAGTTGTCACTGGTTCAGATGTAGATTCATTTGGTTGTTGCTCCCCCCAGAGCAGGTGCAGGAACTATGACGGTTGGATCCTTCTCCATGATTAGATTAGATTGTGCCTAAGTAGACAACTTCTCCCCACGGTAGCAGATTTTCCCGAAGATGGTACTCGGTCTATCAGCCTTACTAGTTCTCTGATCAGGTCAACCAGCTTAAGTATATCAGAGGCATTCTTTTCAATCTTTGTTTGCAGCTGTTTGGCATTGACAACCATAATGTCCTTAGGTATCTTGAAATTGGAATGAACCATTTGCTCCAATTATTTTATCAGATGCATATGATGTTTGGCATTCCACCTGAGCAACTCATTACAGCCCTAATTTCCTTCTTTACATTATGTTGAACTGATTTGCCCATTGTCTTCTTAATAGCTTTGCCTAACTTCTTTTGAAGAATTACAAGGGTCAATGTCATAAAATACCTACGAAGTTTCAAAATTGTCCTGACTTCACCAACGAACTAAATTTCGTACTGTCTAGACCAACGAATGAAGCCACTTACGGTTGTGTTATATTCTGGTTGCTGGTCTCATTATTATTGTTGACCGATTTCTACCGTTTTCGTCCGTTTTTGACCGATTTCGACTGATTTTTATCGTTTTCGACAGTTTTCGACCGATTTCAACCGTTTTCGACCGATTCCGACCATTTTCGACCGATTTCGCCCGTTTTTGATGATTCTGACCATTTTTGACCGATTTCCACCGATTTCGACTGTTTTTGACCGATTTCGACCAATTTCGACCATTTTTGATCGATTTCGACCGTTTTTGACCGTTTTCGTACATCTTCGACCAATTTTTATCGATTTTGACAGTTTTCCACCAATTTCGACTAATTTCGACCGATTCCGACAGTTTTCGACCGATTTCGATCATTTTCGTACGTTTTCGACAGATTTCGACAGTTTTTGACCGATTTCGACCGATTTCCATCGTTTTTGACCGATTTCCACCGATTTTTATAGTTTTTGATAGAGTTTTGAATGTATTTTTCATTGGTATAATTTTCATTAAGTATTATATAACACAAACACAAATATTTACAGTCAAAGTTGATGAAAAAAGACCTCAAATATTCCATTGTGGACACTTAATATGGGACGGATGAAATACATATTTATGATATGGGTGATATCATAACAATATTTGAAAGTTTGTTGGTCTAGGCATGACGAAAATTAGTTTGTTGGTCAAGTCGGGACAATTTTGAAAGTTTATAGGTATTTTATGGCTTTTACCCTTAATTAATTTATAAAAAACAAAAAAAATCAGTCCAGCGTGGAAGGTAACTACCACGTGTCAGTCAAAATTTATGATATGGGTGATATTAGAACAATATTTGAAAGTTCGTTGGTGTAGGTAGGACGAAATTTAGTTCGTTGGTGAAGTCGGGACAATTTTGAAACTTCGTAGGTATTTTATGATATTGACCCGAATAACAAACCTCTAACTCTCCATTCTGTTTAGAGCATTGAACTCTTTGTTCAACGGTTTAAGAATTATTTCAGGGACTACAGCCTTGAGTGTCTTCTTCACTCGTTTTCAAACTTGGGCATGGCTTTCTTCACAGAGTCTTTTAGAAGACCAGGGAGAATAGTTTTGAGAGTGTCAGATAGTAGCTCACATACTCTTTCCTCAAGAGCATCAACTACCATCCTGAGCTTTATCAGCCACCTGTTGAGGTAGAGAGGACTCAATATTGTTTACTTTGGCAACAAGTGAATAGATATTTGATCGAAGATGACCAAGGGGTCTGACTTACTTAGCTTATCAACGGAAGTATTTAAGTTGGCATCTTTAGAGTTGGCCATGTCAACCAATAAATCAATCACATCATCAACAACAGCCTTATTAGTCTTTGATAGCTCTGCTTTATGTTCAGAGTGATCATCCTCATCATCATCATCAACCTCAAACCTAAATACAGACTTAAACTCATCATTAGACATGGATTCCAAGTCAGAATCAGCCTCTTGAATTTTCGTGTCCCTTGAAGAGCCAATCAGAGTGATCTGAACATCATCATCATGCTTGTCCTAATGCACAACCTCTATGACCTGAGCATTATTAGTAGTTGTCTTGGGAACCTCTTTCCTGGTGAACTTGATCTCTGATTCAGTGTCAAAAGGGCTTTCATCAGTACCTCTGGTTTCATCATTTCTATACAGCTCATCAAAACTCACATTCCCCAACGATTTAATCCTAAAGTCCTCTACAACCTCCTCATCAGTTTGTTCTTGTACCTGCATAAGATGGTTAGTTGATAAAAATGATTTTTTAATAAAGTTAAGGATCGCCAGTACGCTACCCCTATAAAGACTGAGTGTGATTATTTAGTCCCCTTAAAAGTCTAAGACTTTTGGGACTCTTTTCATTTGTGAGTTTGTAATGTAGGGAAGGATCACTAGTACGCTGCCCCTAAGAAGACCGAGTGTAATTATTCAGTCCCCTCAAAGGTCTAAGACCTTGGGACTATTTTCATTGTGATTCAGTGACCCTTGAGGCTGAGTGAAGTTCAGACACTCAGTGGTCTGACTTTCATGTGCATGATGTTGTTGGTCCTTGCAAAGTCTAGAGTTTTCAGGGTCAACATTAGGCATTATAAACCTAGCGTATCATACCCTGGTACATACTCAGAGTGTACATAAGATTTAATAATGAATGTGCTAACTCTGACTCTCTATTAGGTCAGGGGTAGCCCTTAACTTCACCACTCTCTCCTAAAGAAGTTTGAGAGTGGTTTTTTGTAGTGCCCTTTAAATTTAATAAACTGTTACCTTTTCAGCATCAGCAGGTTTTGGCTGGTTTCCTGGCACCTTTGTCAATTCAGAGGCATCTACACTCTTGGTGGTATTAGCGATGGCCACTGTTTCCTCAGCAGACTGAGTATCACCGACTTGTTTCAGTGGAGATGATTCCTTGACAAATTTTAAAGTCTTTGGTTAGGAGGAATATAGGTTTTTCTTTCTCCTTGACTTTTTGTCAGTTGATGTTTTAGGCTGATTGGCAGGCTGCACAGAGGTCCCAGATAAGAACTTATCAGCGTTATCATCAGCATTCACTCTCTCAGAGGAGAGGATCAAAGACTCTTCATGCTCAGGTAAAAGTTTTGCCACTTTTTGCATATGAGAGGTCAAAGCAACCTCTGATGCATATGGTGTTTTAAAAGTAGTGCTTGATATGTGATGGGATTTGAAAGTCTTGAGTTTGTCATTCTTGTAGGTACTTCCCAATAGATGTTTAATAATGAGAGACAAATATCTTGTATAGCAAATCTTTTGTTCCCTTCCCTTCTTGCCAGTTGTTAATTTGACAACAATATCAGAGAACATAATATTACCTATGTCAATATGCAGACCCCAACACAAGTTATATGCAATCATCTATTGGTTGATATTTAGTTGATCATGAGATCCCTGCATACCACCCAGACATTTGAATATATACACCATAAGAACCCTCCACATCAGTGAGAAATATCTAATTCTCAATGGAGACGAGTTGACAAGTACAGTGGATGAAAGAGATGGATCTTTCTCGTCAACAAGTCCTAGAGTTGCTAATTCAGCCCTCACTGTCTCCTTTGGTGGTAAAGGGGCAAAATTCTCGATATACTTTAAACCAATGATAGAGGAAAAGTTATTAAGGTCAAAGGATAGTGGTTTATTAAAGCTGGAGAGAGTGAAGGTGATTGTATTTGTTGTATCATCTACCTCAGCAGTATACCAAAATTCCCTAAGGTATTTTGAGTAATGATGCGTATTTTATTTTAAAATATATTTTTATCAAGTTTTAAATTTATAAAACTCGATCTACCTAACGACGTACTAACGGACTGAGAACCCGATCATGGGTAGTATAGAATGGTAAATCCGAGGTCGTCCCAAGAGCTAAGGTGTAATTAGTTTTAATTTGAAATGTCACGTTTTAAAAATGGTTTTTGATTTTAATTGAAAGAAATAGAAAAACAATAAAATAAATAACTGAAATTAAAAGGATAGGAGACATCAAGAGAGAAAACATGCTAACCTAGTTACTTCATTACTATTATTATGAAGACAATTTCTTGTGCAATGTTAAACTATAGTTTCATTACTGGTTTCTAAGGTCGATAGACTTGAAATGCGCATATATAGTCTATCATATACTTTTTGCGATTTCAAATTAGTCCCGAATCATCTAGGAGGTAGGTTATCCAGGTTGCAGTAACTAATCCCAACTATTCCCAAAACATATCTAATAACCTATTAAGATTATTAACTCCCTCTGAAAGAGTTCTTGTGCTTTTTAAGTATTAAGTGATATGTGCGGTGACCGATCAGTTCCAACACCAGGTAAAGAGTTAGTGATCCTCCCTAGTACCCATTGGATCCCATCATGAGAATGTAATCTATTAATAAGGCAAGCTAGGTCCAAACCACTCATACTACAAAAACCCAGGGTTACACGATAGTCAAGGAATATCTAATGAAACCATAATTTAATAGGAAACAATCATAACAAAAGTAAATTCATAACTAGGCCAGCACCTTAAGTGCTTAGCCACTCATGGTAACGGAAATACAGTAAGAGATAGAAGAAATCATATATTGAAAACTAATAATTCTTATAGGATTCGTATTTTGAACGATTAAATACAAAAAGTAAGTAAAGTGTGATCTCCATTGGACTCCAAGTGGAATTCTTTGAAGGTTGGAAGCCTTTGTCTCCTCTCCAATTGGTTGTGGAGGAAGTAATGTCCGAATAGCTTGAATGAGGCCTCTATTTATAGATATCGTACCTATTATGGCGTAGCCAATAAAGGTGTTACGTCATAGCCAACTTACACAAAATTTCATAATTAAGCAGTTGTTACGGCGTAAACAGATATGGTGTTACGCCATAACCTTCATATAACTTTCATATGTACGTGATATTCATTCCATATTTGTGGATCTTCATGGTTATGGAGTAACCAGATAAGGTGTTACACCGTAACGATAACTTTGACAAGATTTCCTTCCAAATATAAGGTTACGGCGTAACTATATATGGTGTTACGCCGTAAAGTCTTCCTTGATCTTCGTACTTGCTTAACTTATGTTACGGCATAACCATTTTTGATGTTACGCCGTAACATTCATCAGAATTTACACTTTAAGTCCTTTTCCCTTGTTTCTTGTCACTTTCCTGCATTTCACCTGAAAACTACAAAATAACAGAAAATATCTCGTTTTCGAGTGTTAGTGAAGCATTTGCAGGTATTTTAGGGGGTATTTTGCCACCAAAAAGTATTAAATATTTGATGTTATCAAATATCCCCCTACTTGACTTCTGCTTGCCCTCAAGTAGAACCTGTTAAAACATTTCATAAAAAGATTTCTCGAGAATAACTTCAAGAAATGAATTTATAAAACTCTTATGCTAGAAAACATCAAAGCCGAACACCTCACGAAAAGGGGATAAAAAGTCACTCAACTCTCCACTAGTCTAAGTGTTTCATTTTCGGGGTGATCACTCAATTGCACAGTCATAGCATGTATTCTATCATAAGCTTAGAAAGTATACAAATCTGCACCGGTTAGAATTAGGGTCTAAATAACTCTCAAAGGCAACAAGGGTAATATGGTTTAAAGGATAATTAAGGGTTAGGATAGACATGAGATACACATTTAATGGTTGATAATATAAAAATACAAAACAAATAGTGTAAATTAATCTAAGGTTGTCATAACTAGCTACTGTCTATCCATGAGTCCAAGAGTCAAAGTCTAAAAATTTGATCTTCAATAATGGGCTACTAGCTCTATTTTTCATAAGTATCGATATAACTTGGTGTAATAATGGGCTACTAGCTCCATTTTACAAAGATGTTTTGGTGCAATTATGGGCTACTAGCTCCATTTTTTATATATTTTTTATTTTGCACCATCTTTACATTTTTAGCACATGGGTGGCCTTTTGTTGCATCCGCTTTTCTTCATGGTAAATATGCAAATGCTACAGGGGTTTATATCTTTAATTATTGCCCCTGCAACATTCGATATTACACATACATCTCCCCTTGAGATAAACAATGTCGAAAGTGGTGGTATAAGGGGGTCTTGATAGATCATAACTGATTGGTCTTCTACGAAAGTATATAATTCTCGTTCTCATTCCCCCAAACCATGGACTTAAGTAGCCAGAGATTTCAACACAAAGAAAAATAAAGACTACAGGGTAGGCTATGGTGAAATGGTGTAACGAAACATTTAAAGTTGTTGTGAAAACATAGATTGGTTCAACATGGGTGATCTAGGAGTATCTCGTACTAATAATGAGTGTAATAGAATGGTTTATTACGGGAGGTCGACAAGTAAGTGTAACAAGTCGATAAACGTACACATATAGGCTATTTGGGTGATTTCCTAAGTGATGCCTTCTTGAACTATCTATTCCTGCTAATCAATTAGGTCTTGAAATGATGTACATGCCAAGTTCTAAAGTCTACAATACTACCGACACACTCAATATTTTGGTGGATTTTTGAGTAATATGATGGAAACGGATTATTAGGCTTAAATATCACCAAATAGTAATAAAGGGTAATGTGCATTCGGCAATGATTAATTCTAGTTTATTTAAGAAAAAATTTCAAAAATTTAAAATTGGCGTAATTTTCAAAGAAAATCGAAGGCAAAACATACGTCAAGTATTAATTCTACTCCCACCCCCCACTTGATTTGTACAATTACCTATTGTACATTAAGGAAATGAAATAAATAAGAAAAGAGTAAAATTAAGACAAGAAACTCCCTGAGCATTGCTTCAAGATTTAAAATTAGGCGGAAATCTATTAGATTATCTCTGTCTTCCCGCAAGCTCTTTATCCCCTGTGATTACATAAACAAACCAATGCATAAAACCATTCTACAAGAATTATGAAGTGTACAGGAAATACAAACCTAACTCACTTTCGTAGGAATCACGGTTGCATTTAGCATATGCAACAAGCCTTTTAAACCACTTGGTGGCCCAAGTGGATGAGTTTAGTCTCGTGAGGGTTTTCAGAGAACATACCTACAAAATCCATTTACGTATACAAGGTTTAGACATGTTTAAAACTTAATATTTTTAAGATTGTAGAAGGAGGTTACGGCTTAACCATAGTGGTTACGTCGTAATCAAATGGTAAATTTTTTTAGTTTTTAAGGTGTTACGGCGTAACCTTGAAATGGGGTACGTCGTAACTGTAGTTGTTACGACGTAACTAAATCTGTTACGTCATAACTGCGGCAATTTTAGCAAAGTTACCAAATGAATATGAGTCGAGCCGGCCTCGATAATTGCCTCCTAGCTTCTGGATTCTGCAAAATAAAGTAAGAAACATGCAAACTAACTAATATAGAAATAAATTCTATTAAATAAAAGATGGGTTGTCTCCCCACAACCACTTTTATTTATTAATGAGTCTTTAAGTTAGACTCATGCTCATTCTACGTTACTTCGTGAACATACATATGCCCTTCTAATTCTTTCCTAATCATAGCCTTAAATCATGCTCCATTCACACGTCCTAATGGTAGGGCTTCATCTTCCCGATTAGTAATGCAAATAAAACTACGTCCTCCTTTAAGAGAATATTTTTTTACTTCAAACGTTTCAATGTTAACATAAGGTGGATTGTAGTCGGTCTTTTCATCCCTAATGCGCCACATTTTGTCCTCCTCGTATGCCTCGTCATGCCATGCTTCATTAGTTTTCTTGTAGTTTTGTTGACATTTTTCCCATACATCGTCCAGGACATACCCCTTTTTTCTATTCTTAAAATGTACTCATTTGATAAATGTTCGATCTCATTTTTGAACACCCTATTATATTCATCAAATCTCCTAGAATATGGATCACCAATCTCCCTAGCATACTCCTCCTCAACATCGTAACTATCGAGAATCCATTCATTGAATATAAATTCACGGTCGGATTCATGTAGGTTGTTATGTCCTATCCTAATTTTTAGCCATTACTCAAATGAATAGTTGCATGGACGTGGCCTCATAGGTAACTACTTATTTTCCTTTTGTTCTAAATGTTCCAGTGGTATTGGAATTGGATTGTTTGTATCATGAGAGAAATGATCGTTCAAGGTTGTCGATGTAAGGGTGTGATGTTTAATAAACTCATAGTTTTGGGCTACCCATTCGTAATATCTTCGTTCCCGTGTTGTATCATCAATTTTCTGTTGGCCATAAGGTACCCGAAGAAAGTCATCAAATCCCATGTAACTCCCTTTCATGGTTCATCTCGCATGATCGCAAAAACATATCCACATCCTAAGTCTCCCTGTTTGTTACCCCAAAGACTTCATTATATTTGAAGCAGAATTTCAAGTCAGGGTCACATGTCGGCCACATCCCACAATCTTTACCATTTTCGTCATTATAGGTTACATGAATGGGTTTGCATACATGCCATCTCTTAACTAATCCTCTTCTGTCTGGTAAAAAACTAATTAGTTCAGATATTTCATCCTGTAGGTTAGGAGTGCCATAGGACCTAGTTCTATGTTCAAATTCTAAGCATGCAGGGGATTCATAAAAGAATAAATCCATTCCTATTTTAGGAGGATCAAAGGTTTCCTCCTCTTGTCTAGTGTCGACCATGTAAATTATCTCGACTCACTGGTGAGAATTTATGTTAAACTTAAATTTTTCTCTGCCTATTTCGAATAAAATTTCTTCATTGAACACATCAATTTGGGCATGCGTTGATTCGAGGAATGGTCTTCCTAAGATTATAACATCATCAGCCATTTTTATATTGAAATTACACAGAAATTCTAACGTCCCAAATTTTACTAGGATATCGATAGTTCCTAGGGGCTCATTAGTTCCTGTGGTATTTTTTACCGAACCTGCATCTCTGAATTAATCTAAACCAAGGTATTTATAGACATCCAATGGCATGATATTATCCTTAGCCTCTAATGTATTGATAGCATAAAGACTATGGTCATCTATATAAAAAGGAAGAAGAAAATTTCCTGGGCTTAGTTCCTTGAGTAATAGACAGGATGCGGTAGTGGAAGTGTGGTTTTCATCTTTGTCTACTTCATTACTAGCGATGGAAGATGTTTCATTACTTATGCTAGAAGTCAAAGTTTCACATTGCTTTTTCATGATATCATCTTTCATCTCCTTTTTGATGGACTTAATAATGCTAATTAGGGCATCCTATATGTTTTCCACTCCCTACATACTCATGTGTTTTGTTATTTCAGCATTTAACCATTTGTCAACATCATCCTTTTCTTCAAAGTGCTGGATGTTCTGAGTTTACCCATGGTTACTATTGGGATTAAAAGACTTCTTGATGATCTTAGAGTTACTGCTGCTAAGCTAAAGTTAGTGCTGTTCATTAACTTTAATGAAAAATATGCTAAGTAGTTAGTGCTGCTAGTATAAAGTTAGTACTGCTAGTTCACAGTTACTACTGTTAGTATATATTAGTACTTTATCTAAACCAAGGTATTTATAAACATCCAATGGCATGATATTATCCTTAGCCTCTAATGTGGTGATAGCATAAAGTCTATGGCCATCTATATAAAAAGGAAGAAGAAAATTTTCCTGGCTTAGTTCCTTGGGTAATAGACAGATTGCGGCGTATTGAAGTGTAGTTGTCACTTTATCTTTGTCTACTTCATTACTGGCGATGGAAGATGTTTCATTACTTATGCTAGAAGTCGAAGCTTCAAATTGCTTTTTCTTGATATTATCTTTCATCTCCTTTTTGATGGACTTAATAAGGCTAATTAGGGCATCCTATGTGTTTTTCACTCCCTGCATACTCATGTGTTTTGTTATTTTAGCATTTAACCATTTGTCAACATCATCCTTTTCTTCAAAGTGCTGGATGTTCTGAGTTTACCCATGGTTACTATTGGGATTAAAAGACTTCTTGATGATCTTAGAGTTACTCAAGCTGCATGAATCTAAATTTATAGCCTGTTCATAACTTTAAAATGAAAAATATGCTAAGTAGTTAGTGCTGCTAGTATAAAGTTAGTACTCTCTAGTTCACAGTTACTACTGTTATATATAATAGTACTTGCTAGTAAGCAGTTAGTATTCAATTGTAAAGTTATTACTGCTAGTGAAGATTGAAGAAAATATTCTAAGTAGTTACTACTGCTTGTGCTCAGTTAATGCTGCTGGTGTATAAGTTACTACTGCTAAAAGAGTTTCTACTGTCAGAGAAAGGATAAAGACAAAAGAAAGGATAAAGATTGTTTGGAGATCAAGATTACTTACATGGTAAGTATTAGTTATTTATAGAATAGATCATATATAATATTCTAAGTCTTAGGGAATATATTATAAACGACTATACTACTACCTGGTGTAATAAAAGGAGGTCATAGGGTATAAAGTTTAGTGTGTGTTTACGATTTGATAAGTGTTATTCATAGCTTCAAGGTTTTGTAACCTTAATACTAGGAGAGTATTCGTATTATTTTTAATAATATTAGAGCTTTTATTGTTTGTTGAATTATGATCTTGTGTTACTGTTTTATTAAGAATTCTTCTAATATTAAAGATTAGATTCCGCATAATCTTTAATACACTTAACAAAGTTTCTACTATAGTTGTGTTAGATTTATCTAATATAACTAAACCTTAAACAAGCTTAAGGAATTCGATCTATTGAAGTGGGATCCAATGAGAGGTATCCTACAACTGGGACAACAAGTGGTATCAGAGCTTGTTTCTTTAAGAAACTTTGCTCAAAGATATGGATCAAGATTCTGCACACATGGTGGTTGCATCCAAAGTTCCCATGCTCAAACCGGGTGAGTTTGAGTTATAGAGGATGAGGATTGAACAATACATCCAGATGATAGATGATAATGTACCTTTTTAGGGGTAATTATAATCTATATATAGTATACGTATTCCGAAAGACTTAAAGAAATTACTTTTGACCAAAGCAATATCTAAAATCTCCCGGGTCGTTTCCCGTCGAGGTGTGAATTTGAAAATCAAGAATCGGTTTGGGAATTATGCTTGAATAATCAAAGATTTGATTTGGAATCTATTTCTACTAATAAAGTGCAAAAAATAACTAAAAGAAACCCTAAAACGAAAGCAATCACGAAATTAAAAACGAAATCGGCAACGTAAAAACGCGACTAAAAAAAACTAAATTATCAAATTTTAAACCTAAAATGATTCTTTAACTTTTAATTAACCCTAAGTGACTAAAATGTAAGAATAAAGAAAACTAGACTAAAAACGAAAGTGATTTGAGCTTAAAAACACGAAAAACGAGAACGGGATCGAAACCCGTTCTTTAAAAAAAACAAATTGTAAAATTTTAACTCTACGAAAGCAAGTTTAATTTTCCTAGGTCCTAAATGATAAAAGAAAATTTTCTAAAAAAGAATTATATTTTTTTGACTTTTATTTAATTTTTTATGAATTAATTACTGTTTTAATGAAATTAAATTATTAAAAATAGCAAACTAAATGAGAAAAATGTAAAAAAAATTACAAAAAGTACTTTGAAGGATTTTGAATCTAAGAAAAATAAAACGAGGGTGCCAGCTTATCAAATAAGTTGTGAAATAAGCCCAAAATGGGCTGAAAGCTAAATGAGAAAAAGTGGCTTATATAATTAATTTGGTAAAGTAAGGGCAGATAGCCGAGTATGTGTGTGGGACGTTTGGTTTGCAAAGGGGAGGTCATGGGTTCGACCCCCACGGCCTTCCCTTTTTGTAATTCATTATTTTAAAACTTTTTTTGGAAAAACTTAAACAAGACATAAATATAAGCATTTTTAAAACATAGAACTTTTTACAAAACTCAAAAATTAAGGCAGAAATAAGCACAATAAGCTGACAGAATGCTACACTATACTAAATGACTTATAAGCTAACTGATGATGGATTTTTAAGGCACAATAAGCTAATGAAACAACAAATAAGCAAACACAGATATCCACCTACACCTAATAAGCATAAATAAGAAAAATTAAGCAACCTAAACTAGCCAAGAACTGAAATAAGCAAAATTAAGCAACCTAAACTAGCCAAGAACTGAAATAAGCAAATACACACTTTTGGGAAAACTTATATCAAAACAGCCTATGGGAGCACTTTAGGGCTTAAGTTTAAGCTACTATTTGGATCCTTATGACTTAGTGGTGCATACCACTAAAAAAGCTTGGCCAATAAGCTTTAATAAGCAACCAAGAAAAATGAGTTTGAAACACAGCTTAACTATGAAAAAGGCAAATGAGAAAGGGAGTTTTACTCAGCAGCTGCTGATTGTTGTTTTCTTAAAAGACAAAAGTGGCTTATTGCAGGCTTGAAAATAAACTAGAAAAAGAACTTAAGAACACAAAATAAGCATAAGCAGATCAAGTATACACTACAAACTACTAATAAAACAAAAATCATACCCTAGAACTCATAAGAGCCTATCTAATTTAGCTGCTGAATATGACAATTCAAAAACAAGAAGATCTTAAAGGCAGAAATACACTAATGCAAAAATACAATGGCAAACTTTAAAACTTCACTGATTCTACTGCATTTTGGAACTAAAAGAAACATTGACAAGACTCAAACAAACTTTTAACAAGTATCAAATTCAGACATTTTGAAAGGATTTTCAAAAACCTCAGATTTATACAACTTGAAGAAATTACCTTAAATCCTATTTTTTTAACTTAAGAGATTAATAAAAACTGATAAAATTATCTTAAAATTGGATGTTAAAACTGGCCTAATGACCCAAAGTGGTTTAATACCATTTTTGACCCATGTTGGAACCTTGACCCAAACACCCCTTAAAGATAAGAAAAAAAACATATTTAAGCTAAAACAGAATAAAACAAGAATCACATAAGATCAAACAAGTATATTAAAGACAGAATAAGCATAGATAAGACAGAAATAAGCACAGATAAGCACAATAAGCTATTGAACAGTAAATTGCGTAAAATGGAAAAATCAAAACTTACAAAAGGTCCAAAGCTTGTAACAGAACCCAAATCTCTTTTAAACCAACCTAATGCTTATCCAATAAGCTCTATTACCATGGCCTTCCACAATGTACCATGCTCCTTAATGCTTGAAACAATATCTTGTATTAATGAAACAGTAATCATAAAAGACTTTCTAGAAAACTTAACTTAGTAAAACAGATTGTATAGGCTTAAAAGAGCTTATGAGAACAGTGAATTCAAAAGTAAAACTTAAAAATAAGACAGAATTGAAGATAACTTTAAAACTTGGATTTGCATTAATATTAAGAGTACAAAGCTGGAATTTGAAAGACAGTAATTTAAAGACAAGTAAAATGAATTAAGACATTTAAAGTAAAATTACACTAAACATTACACTACTCCTAGTTCCTAGTTACTTCTATCTTCTCTGTCTTCTTTCTTTATATAAGCTGTGGAGTTGTCTTCATTTGTGTTTCTTGTGCTTTTGGTGTGAGAGGCATCAAAGATTCAATCCTAGCCCTCCAATAGTCTTGTTTCCCAATCCATAAATCTTGGCCGTTCATCATTTGTCTTTATTCTTTAGACCAATGGGGTGAGTGGGGATTGCCATGGTGGATGTGAGGTGGGGGTGAGCTATTTTTTTGTCATGGGGTGAAGGTTTTGGCTGGTTATCTGCAAGAAAGGACACACACGATTAGTGTGAGGGATGTACAGTAGAGGCGGGAAAAAAGGGGTTTTGGGGTGCAGGGTATAACAGGGTAAAGTTTGGTGGGTTTGGCAATGTTAGTCCCTCAGTTTGTATAAGTTGTTTACATGGGAAGTCCTTTGTGGTGTTATAATTTTTAGGACTTGGCAGTTTTGCCCCCTCAAGTTGTATAGTGTTGTTGCATGGGAAGTCCCTAAAGCACTAACGGTGTTAAGGTGTAAAGGGTAATATGGCTAACGGGGTTAAATGGTTTATTGGGTTATGGTTTTGGGCTTTGTTTGGGCCAACTATTATAAAAGAGAATTTGGGCTTTAATGAAAGGTAAAGTCTTATAAGTCTTCATGTAATGTATAAATGGGCTGACCCGACCCATTAGATGGGTACGGGTTGGCCCATTTAACATTTCTTCGATATCGGCTTTGATTTTGACAGTTGACTTTTCGGGGTTGAATTTTGACTTTGACTTTTTGGTCTTTGGATTCGATTTTGACTTTGAATTTTCACGCTCTTCCATTCCGTGCTCGGTTTTGTACGTTTTGGCTTGATTTTTCGTCCTTTTCTTGGATATCTGTTTCCTGCACAATTCAAATGCAAAACAAACAAATACAATGTATTTTTCCTACGTTTTTGGTCAATTAAGTCCGTTTTTAATGGAAAATGGTATTGTAATTATGCACGGAATACTGCATGGATTGAGTATTAATATTAGCCGCCCGTTCCTCTGCTATCAATTCAGCACAAGTTTTCTCACGAATCGGTTGATGAATGACAGGAAATTGTAGGGGTTCAAATTGGTCAAAACCGGAATAATTAGAATCATAACACGGATTAGGTTCGTAATAATTCATCGGTTGACATTGAAATGTCTTGTGAGGACCCCACAATCTTCACAACAAGGATATTGTTGTGGAAAACTCGGTAAAGTTTGTGGAAAATAATCAAAGTTTTGATTGAAACACGAGTCCTGCTTGTAGACAAACGAGACTTGAGGTGGACAATCGTAACCATGATGGGTATCGTTCCTACATAACTCACAAGAGTATGGTACGTATTGGGGCTGTGGGGGTGGCTATGAAAAATTGGGAGGATTATCGAAAGAATTCGGAGTTGAATCATAAGTGAAAGAATCTCCGTTCCTTGAATGGCATAGGATGCAATATCCATCTCGAAGATCATTACCACACCGCTCGCAAGTACACCATCGACAAGGGTGACCATATAACGGTTCTCCACACCCTACGTATCGAACAAATGTCGACATAAAGAATTAAACGATAATGAGGGTTAAGAAGAGAATTAAACGGTTTAGAAGAAAAAGAAGATTATTTTTGGGTTTTTAAGCTTTTTAAAAAACATTTTTTATTAACAAACAAAATGAGATAAGACAACTTAAACCAATTAATCAACAAGCTTCTCGATAACTCTTTAAAGAGAAAAACGCACAAAGGAGCAGAGGAGTAGGAAAGCGCGAAGCTATTAAAAACCTTTCTCCTTTAGGGTCGTAGTTCCTCGGAACAACCCGCCTTATACCCCTCTTAGAGTTTGTTTATCTTTCAAAGGTGAACCGTACCTCGCAAGTAACACAAAAGGTAAGTTTTGATCTTTTGTTCGGGAACTTATTATGATAATACTTCAGTGGAAAGCATTATATTGATGATGAATTTTTTTATCTTTATTTAGGACAATGTTTTTTTTTCTTGTTTTTATATACTAATAAAAGAAAATAAAAAATATTTTTGTATTTTTATAAAGAAAATAACTTCACAAGGAAGGGTCTTTAAGGCACAACAAACTTCAACTCGATAATCGTCTCACGGCCACCCCGGTAGCGGCGCCATTTTGATAATGTACATTTTAGGGGTAATTATAATCTATATATAGTATATGTATTCCAAAAGACTCAAAGAAATTACTTTTGACCAAAGCAATATCTGAAATCTCCTGGGTCGTTTCCCGTCGAGGCGTGAATTTGAAAATCGAGAATCGGTTTAGGAATTATGCTTGAATAATCAAAGGTTTGATTTGGAATCTATTTCTACGAATAAAGTGCAAAAAATAACTAAAAGAAACCCTAAAACGAAAGCAATCACGAAGTTAAAAATGAAATCGACAACGTAAAAACGCGACTAAAAAACTAAATTATCAAATATTAAACCTAAAATGATTCTTTACCTTTTAATTAACCCTAAGTGACTAAAATGTAAGAATAAAAAAAACTAAACTAAAAACGAAAGTGATTTGAGCTTAAAAACACAAAAAACGAGAACGGGATCGAAACTCATTCTTTAAAAAAAAAATTTGTAAAATTTTAACTCTACGAAAGCAAGTTTAATTTTCCTAGGTCCTAAATGATAAAAGAAAATTTTCTAAAAGAGAATTATATTTTTTTGACTTTTATTTAATTTTTTTATGAATTAATTACTGTTTTAATGAAATTAAATTATTAAAAATAGCAAACTAAATGAGAAAAATGTAAAAAATTACAAAAAGTACTTTGAAGGATTCTGAATCTAAGAAAAATAAAACGGGGGTGCCAGCTTATCAAATAAGCTGTGAAATAAGCCCAAAAAGTCGTTAAAAGCTAAATGAGAAAAAGTGGCTTATATAATTAATTTGGTAAAAGTAAGGGCAGATAGCCCTACTGGTGCTTTTGTTAGCAGAGTGTATGTGTGGGACGTTTGGTTTGCAAAGGGGAGGTCATGGGTTCGACCCCCATGGCCTTCTCTCTTTGTAATTCATTTTTTAAACTTTTTTTTGGAAAAACTTAAACAGGACATAAAAATAAGCATTTTTAAAACATAGAACTTTTTACAAAACTCAAAAATTAAGGCAGAAATAAGCACAATAAGCTGACAGAATGCTACACTATACTAAATGACTTATAAGCTAACTGATGATGGATTTTTAAGGCACAATAAGCTAATGAAACAACAAATAAGCAAACACATATATCTACCTACACCTAATAAGCATAAATAAGCAAAATTAAGCAACCTAAACTAGCCAAGAACTGAAATAAGCAAATAAGCACTTTTGGGAAAACTTATATCAAAACAGCCTATGGGAGCACTTTAGGGCTTATTTTTAAGCTACTATTTGGATCCTTATGACTTAGTGGTGCATACCACTAAAATTTTTGGCCAATAAGCTTTAATAAGCAACCAAGAAAAATGAGTTTGAAACACAGCTTAACTATGAAAAAGGCAAATGAGAAAGGGAGTTTTTACTCATCAAGCTGCTAAGTGTTGTTTTCTTAAAAGATTAAAATGTGGCTTATTGCAAGGCTTGAAAATAGAACTAGAAAAGAACTTAAGGAACAACAAAATAAGCATAAGCAGATCAAGTATACACTACAAACTACTAATAAAACAAAAATCATACCCTAGAACTCATAAGAGCCTATCTAATTTAGCTGTTGAATATGACAATTCAAAAACAAGAAGATCTTAAAGGCAGAAATACACTAATGCAAAAATACAATGGCAAACTTTAAAACTTCACTGATTCTACTGCATTTTGGAACTAAAAGAAACATTGACAAGACTCATACAAACTTTTAACAAGTATCAAATTCAGACATTTTGAAAGTATTTTCAAAAACCTCAGATTTATACAACTTGAAGAAATTACCTTAAATCTATTTTTTTAACTTAAGAGATTAATAAAAACTAATTAAATTATTTTAAAATTGGATGTTAAAACTGGCCTAATGACCCAAAGTGGTTTAATACCATTTTTGACCCATGTTGGAACCTTAACCCAAACACCCCTTAAAGACAAGAAAAAAACATATTTAAGCTAAAACAGAATAAAACAAGAATCACATAAGATCAAACAAGTATATTAAAGACAAAATAAGCATAGATAAGACAGAAATAAGCACAGATAAGCATAATAAGCTATTGAATAGTAAATTGCGTAAAATGGAAAAATTAAAACTTACAAAAGGTCCAAAGCTTGTAACAAAGATTCTTAACACCCAAATCTCTTTTAAACCAACCTAATGCTTATCTAATAAGCTCTATTACCATGGCCTTCCACAATGTACCATGCTCCTTAATGCTTGAAACAATATCTTGTATTAATGAAACAGTAATCATAAAAGACTTTCTAGAAAACTTAACTTAGTAAAACAGATTGTATAGGCTTAAAAGAGCTTATGAGAACAGTGAATTCAAAAGTAAAACTTAAAAATAAGACAGAATTGAAGATAACTTTAAAACTTGGATTTGCATTATTATTAAGAGTACAAAGCTGGAATTTGAAAGACAGTAATTTAAAGACTTAAAAGACTAAAAACATAAATTTAAAAACATTAAAAACTAAATTAATCTACTCCTAGTTCCTAGTTGTCTTTTTCGTCTTTTGCTTCTTCTTTATATAAGCTGTGGAGTTGTTCTTGTTGTGTTTGTTATGTGAGAGCTCCAAAGTTCAATCTTAGCCCTCCATTTAGCCTTGGAGCCCAAGCTTAATTCCTAGCCCTTGAATTTTGTCTTCAACCTTCAACCAATAGAATCACGAAGGATTGCCAGCATGGTTTTTGGGGTTTTGTGGGGTGGGGTGAGTGTGAGTGTGATGTTTTGGAGTGAGGTGAGGTTTTTGTCTCATGTTGTAGGGTGTAAGGTGAAAGGGAAAGGGGAATAGAAGGGTTTTGGCACCAAAAGATTTTTATATCTATTTTTAGGAGAGCAGTGTAAAACTTTAGGGTTTTGGCAACCTTGGTCCCTCAAAGGGTATTATCATATTGCAAGAATCATCCTTTTGTGGTGTAAAGTTTTGAGGACTTGGTAGTTTTGCCCCTTCAAGTTGTATAGTGTTGTTGCGTGGGAAGTCCCTAAAGCACTAACGGTGTTAAGGTGTAAAGGGTAATATGGCTAACGGGGTTAAATGGTTTAATGGGTTATGGTTTTGGGCTTTGTTTGGGCCGGCTATTATAAAAGAGAATTTGGGCTTTAATGAAAGGTAAAGTCTTATAAGTCTTCATGTAATGTATAAATGGGCTGACCCGGCCCATTAGATTTGTACGGGTTGGCCCATTTAACATTTCTTCGATATCGGCTTTGATTTTGAGAGTTGACTTTTTGAGGTTGAATTTTGACTTTGACTTTTTGGTCTTTGGCTTTGATTTTGACTTTGTCTTTTCATGCTCTTCCATTCCGTGCTTGGTTTTGTCCGTTTTGGCTTGATTTTTCGTCCTTTTCTTGGATATCCGTTTCCTGCACAATTCAAATGCAAAACATACAAATACAATGTATTTTTGGTACGTTTTTGGTCAATTAAGTCCATTTTTAATGAAAAATGGTATGTGTAATTAAGCACATACCAATAGACTATGCACTTTAGGAAGTCATAGAGAATGGAAACACTGCAACAAAAACAACAGTTGTGGAGGGTGTTGAGAAAGTAATGCGTCCTACAACTGCTGAAGAAAAGGCTCAGAAAAGATTAGAGGTAAAAGCTAGAAGTACTTTAATGATGGGCATTCCTAATGAACATTAGTTAAAGTTTAACTTAATTAAGGATGTTAAGCTATTGATGGAAGCTGTAGAAAAGAGATTTGGTAGGAATGCAACTACAAAGAAGACCCAAATGAATCTTTTAAAGTAGCAATATGAAAACTTTACTGCTCCAAGCTCAGAGATGCTTGATCAAACTTTTGATAGGCTTCAAAAGCTTATGAGTCAGTTGGAGCTTTTAGGAGAAATGATTTCACAAGAAGATGTGAACCAGAATCTATTAAGAAGTTTGTCACCTGAGTGGAACACACATGTTGGATTGTTAAGGAATAAAACTGACTTGGATACAATGAGCGTATATGATCTCTACAACAACCTTAAGGTGTATTAACCAAAAGTCAAAGGGATGTCTAGCTCAAGTTCAAGCATATAGAACATGGCTTTTGTGTCCTCTTCAAATAACAGCAATAGCAGCGCTAATGGAGCAGTTAGTATTGCTCAAGCAGTTAATACTGCTAATGGAGTTTCTGCTGCTAATACTCAAGTTAATGCTTTTAATATTGACAACTTGAGTGATACTGTTATTTGTGCATTCCTTGCTAGTCAACCAAATAAATCTCAACTTGCACATGAGGACTTGCAACAAATCCATCCAAATGATTTGGAAGAGATGGATTTGAGATGGAAAATGGCTATGTTGACTATGAGGGCTAGAAGGTTTTTGAAGAATACAGGTAGGAAGCTTACTATCAATAGCAATGAGTCTGTTGGCTTTAATAAGTCCAAAGTGAAGTGCTACAACTGCTACAAGAAGGGACATTTTGCTAAAGAATGCAGAGCTCCAAGAAATCAAGACTACAATAACAAGGAAAGAACAAGAAGAACTGTGCCTGTAGAAACATCCACTTCCACAACTTTGGTGTCATGTGATGGTCTTGGTGGGTATGACTGGACTGATCAAGCAGAAGAAGGGCCTAATTATGCACTCATGGCTTACTCATCTTCAAGTTCTGACTCAGAGGTATCTAACAATTCAAATTATTCAAAATCTTGTCTGAAAACTATTGAAACTCTTAAATCTCAATATGATCACCTACATAAAGATTTTAAGAAATATGAGTTAATGGTTTTAGCTTATAAGTCAGGATTAGAGTTAGTAGAAGAGAAACTTGATGTTTATAAGGCAAATAAGTCTATTTATTCAAAAGATATAAAGGTCTTAAAATTTGAAATTGAATGTAAAGATATAGCTATCAGAGAGCTCAGGAAGAAGCTAGAAATAGCTCACAAAGAAAAAGATGGAATTCATTTTAATGTAGACAAATTTGAAAATGCACCTAAAAGCTTAAATAAACTCATAGAAAGTTAGATTGTTGATAACTACAAGAAAGGCTTAGGCTATAATGCAGTTCCACCTCCCTATACAGGAAACTTCATGCCTCCAACACCTGACTAGTATTTTACTAGTTTAGATGAGTTTGATAATAAGCCTGTAGTTGAGAATAGAAAGTCTGATAAAGAAGTGTCTAAGGTAGTTAGAAAGTCTGATGCTTCTCTAATTATTAAAGATTGGGTGTCAGATAGTGAGGAAGAAAATGTGTCTCAAACTAAAACTAAGAAGAAAATAGTTAAGCCTAGTATTGCTAAGATAGAGTTTGTTATACCTAAGCAACAAGAGAAAACTGCTAGGAAAACTATTAAACAAGTTGAGAAACATAGGCAAAACACTCACAGTCCAAGAGGCAATCAAAGAAATTGGAACAATATGATGTATCAAAGACTAGGAAGCAATTTTGAGATGTTTAATAAGGCCAGTTATGTATGTAGAAGTTTTGATCATTTGCAGGTTGACTACAATTACCATCATAAATAGTTTCAAAAACATAGGATGGTAAAACCTGTTTGGAACAATGCTCCAAGGGTGAATCATTAAAACTTTGCTAAAAAAACTCACCCCTGTGCTAAAAAGAACATGGTTCCAAGAGCAGTACTAATAAAGTCTGATTTAGTATCAGTTAATACTGCTAGACAAGTTAATACTGCTCACTCAAAAACAACAGTGAATGCTGCTAGACCAATGTCATATCTTTCTAAAACAGTACATTCAACTCTTAAGAGGCCCATTCATAAGAATACAACATTTAAAAACAGTAATATTAATCAAAGGGTTAATACTTCTAGGGATAAAAAATTTAATACTGCTAGGCCAAAAGCAGTAGTTAATGTTGTTAAGGGAAATAATTTTAATGATGTTAAGGCCTCAGCTTGTTGGATTTGGAAACCAAAGACTAAAGTTTTAGACCATGTTTCTAAACAAAACAGTGCATCAATCACCCTAAAGAAGATTGATTATATTGATGCACAAGGCAGATCCAAGTCAGTGATGGCTTGGGTCCCCAAAAGAAACTGATTTTCTTATCTAATGTGCAGGGCAATCCACAAATGGATTTACAGGATCAAGGAGTGATTGATAGTGGATGCTCAAGGCACATGACAGGGAACATGTCCTATCTTACA
>BQNB010066067.1:0-34705 GCA_026074375.1 Tanacetum coccineum | reverse complement strand
TGCTGGACCCGAATATGAGATTAATTGCATGAGTAGCTATTGTCAAAAGACCCTAACATCATGAACTGTTAATTGCCTATAATTGGTGAGCGCTAGTACAAATAAATAGAATCCTTTCGAGCACCCAGTCAACGGACAGTTTGTATTTAGAATTTAGGTATAAGGCAATAATACCTAGTTATGGGGCAACTGATTTACATACAAGATATGTGTTAACGTCAAGGCTCGGTGTCATGAGCTCATTGCAATAGAAACATGATTAATGGCTTGTCCGTACAACAAGTCACTCGATGAACTAAACTTGTGTTCCTTTTTATCTCTTACAAACTCTATGGATTCACTCAACATTTTTGTTGACTTTTTAAGCATGTTTTATCTCAGGTAACCAAGGGTGAAGGATGCTGTGTACGAGGAGTCTGTGCTAAAGTTTTAAAGAACTTGTATTTTGTTCCATTTTATCAAACTAATCATCCATGTTTTGGAAAAACTTATGTTATGAATTTGGTAACGATCCTGTGGGACGTATGTTTAATTACTCTGAAACTTCTTTAAATGGAACAATGTTTTTAAACGCCTCTTTTCGAGTCATTTTCTATATCCTTGTGCAATTGTACTATGAATTAACACCCAATGTTGTATATTCCGCTGCGTGAAATTTGGGGGTGTTAAATATGCCTAGCAGCATTAACTTTCAACAGCAGTAGTAAGTTTACGCCTAGCAGCATTAACTTTCCCCAGCAGCAGTAAGTTTATGCCTAGCAGCATTAACTCTCCCCAGCAGCAGTAAGTTTATGCCTAGCGGCATTAACTTTCCCCAGCAGCAATAAGTTAATGCCTAGCCGCATTAACTTTGAATCACCAGCATTAACTCCAATTCCATTCCAATCAGCTTTTCCATCATCAAAGTAACATTTTAGCTCACAAAAGCTCTCTGTTTGTTTTTTATTTCTCTCAATTCTTTTTACTCATAATTCTCTTTTTCTGTTTTTAAACAACTCTCTTTCTGCTTTTCAACTTACAAATTCTCTCAATTCTTTTACTCACCAAAACTCTCTATCTGTTTTGAATTCTAGTCAAAGGGAGATAAGGCCAATTTGGAACAATGTGCAAAGAGTGAATAATCAAAACCAATTTGTTCCTACAGCAGTACTAACTAAACTAGGCAAAATTCTAGTTAAAATAAAACTGCGAGACTAGCGGTACTAAGAATGTTATTACTGCAGCATAGTTTTTAACAGACAGACAGTACCTAACTAGTGCTACTAAAAAAGTTAATACTCGTTAAGCCTATTTGAATAGAGTAGACCAACAACTGTTTTCATAAAACCCATTCACCATTTCAAGCCTTTTAATAATACAACAGCACTTAGAACTAATTTTTCATATCAAAAAGTTAATACTGCTAAGGTAAATGCAGTTAGTGCTGTTGGGAAAAAGGAAACTTGTTGGTAAGACCCTCATCAGGTTGTAATAGGAGACCACAAAGACCACAAACTGTGCATAATGTCTCCAAATACAATGTGGATCAAGTATTAGAAATTGTTTCACTTCAAGATCCTCTAGCAGACCAAGTCCACACAAGCTTGGCGGCCTAAGAGAATCAAATCTCTTTTAATTGATGTGCAGGATTATCTACACAAAGCTTTGAAACAAAGGAATTTTTGATAGTTGGGTTGTTCCAGCACATGACTCGAAACAAGGCCAACCAGTGATGAATATCAAGACTTTAAATGGTGGCCGTGTTGTGTTGGAGGAAGTAAAGTTACATAACTAATAATTCATGGGATTTAGAGAGTCATTGGGAAGAACTTAATGGTACTGAAGCACTGTATGTTTCCCCCTAAAATTTTCATTCTTGTGGTTGGGCAACAGTAGTACCATGACAGTGCAGAGTTTAGTACCGATGGGAAAAGTAGTACCGCTATAGAGACGTTGAAGAAAAATACCGCCAAGGGTATAAAAGGTGTAAATTAGAAACGGTTTCCCTTATAAGTTAGGGTACCTAAAACCCAAATAAAACCCTCTCAATTACACAGTTCACTTACGTAATCACTCTCAAACACGTTCGTTTATACAAGCCCTAATCTCTCTCTTACCGACGATTACTCATTCGACAATAATGGCTATTCTTGAATCGTGCCCTAAGCACAATATGGTCGCATATTTAGAGAAGACTGATGGGAATGCCGAGTTTTATGAGATCAATGATTTTCTTACGCGAAGTTCCATTCATCATGCTCTCATTGTAAGTCCACGTATTTCTACCTACAAATGTTGAACAGTTTTTGGACGCTGCTTAAGTCCAAAATAATCCACACTGTTAAGGCCGATTACTGCCAAAGTAGCGGGCAAGCCTGTGCCTATCTCTGAAAGCCTCAATATGAATGTGATCTTCTTTTTGATGATGCTGCTGGGATGAGACTCACTCCATAATCATGCTTATTTGATGCTATACAGCTTATGGGTATGAGGGGGATTTAACGTGTGTTTACATTTAACAAAGCTTTTGTTTTTCACCTAATGGAAGGTTTCTATTTCATACAAGGAATCATTGTATTATTCAAAAATGCACCTCTTGGATCAAATTCCCACTAACAATGCCACTGCAGTAATTTGCTTAACAACTAATCAAAAATAAATTTTCAAATTAATTTTTGATGGTATGCTTAGACATTTAGATGCAAAGAAGAAGTTGTATGTACCCACGTTTCAATTCAATCTTTTAGATTAAACAACTAGAGACAGTACCTGTACCTATAGATCAATTTTCCTGTAAATGCTTTGACAAGTACCAGTTTATTTCCTTTATGCTAAAAAGGGTAAACATTTTTCAGGAAAGTCACTACCTTATTGCTTCTAGTTGGTACAACCAACTGAGGATGAGGGTGCCCCTTCAGAAAGACCATCCGAACACCAAAAATAATTTATATAAAAATCTACACCTCTCCTCCTCACCCAAGTAAAGCAACTGTTGACCCTCAGTCTGACCCATCCCCTAGACCTTCACCTTCTACCACTATTCCTGATTCTATTCCAGAAAGTTCTGGTGGGAATCATGGAGGTCAGTCATCCAGTGATAAATCCCTTTCAGGGAATGAGGGTGACATGACACTCCAAAGTGTCTATGATCTTTATATCTCTTTGTGTACACAGGTTTCAGATCAAGCCAAGGAAATTCAACACTTGAAGGCACAGATCAAGAAGCTCAAGAAGCAAGCCAAACCTGTTATCACACACCACAGAGCATGGATGAAGAGTGTCTCATTGAAGCAAAGATTGGCAGGAAAGAGATCCTTAAAGAAAAACTGGATGCAAAAGGAGTATGTATCCAAACAGGGGAGGAAGTCTGCCAAAGCTGAACCATCAGTCCATAAAGATCCATTATTTGATGAGATTCCTGAAGATACATTGGATTATATGGAGACTGAGGATGCTCAAGATCTGGGGAGGATAAGAGATGTAGTGGATGAAGAGAAGGAGAATGCTGAAGATGTACTTAGTACTGCTCAACAAAAGGTTAGTACTAACAAGGAAAAAGTTAGTACTGACAGACCAATAGTTAGTACTGACGGATCCAAAGTTAGTACCGACAAGGAGAAAGATAGTACCGATAGAACAGATGAAGGTACTGATGATCAAACTGAAGGAGGAAGGGCTACTCAAACTACTCAAACACCTACTTCTACAATATTTGGAGATGATGAAACAATAGCTCAGGTTCTTCTCAACATGAGCCAAGCCAAAGCAGTTTTAAGAGAGAAGGAGAAAGGAGTAGAGTTTAAGGATATTGAAGAAATTGAGAGATCTAGGCATCATTATTGACATTAAAGCCTCTTCCAAAGATTGATCCAAAAGACAAAGGGAAAAAGAAAATTGAAGAGGAAGATGAGTCTGAAAGTGAATCTGATGGTATTCCTGAAGCTAAAAAGAAGTTTAAGCAGCTTGCCAGTGATGAAGAAATGGCTAGGAAGGTACAAGAAGAATGGGAAGGTGAAGAGGAAAGAAAAAGATTAGCTGAAGAAGAAGCTACCAATGATGCTCTCATAAGAAATTATATAACATAAAGTCTAGAATTAAGGTTGATAGAACTTCTATGCTAAAAAACTTTCAAGAAGAAAGAAAGAGAACAATTTACAATAGAAGAAAAGCAAAATTCCTTCATGACCACAATTGTAGCTCCAAAAGAAAATTCCTTGCTCAACAAAGATCAAAAGCTATAAGGAACAGACCACCTATAAAGAATCAACTGAAAATTTAAATGATGAACCTACTTGAAGCATGTAAGGAAACTTCAAGCATTTCTGATTTGAAACCAAGAAGTTTTAAGGAAATAACAAGCTCTATAATGAAAAGATTAAAAGGTCAGATGAAGATTTCATTTCTATTTGGGTCTGCTAAAGATGAAAGACTGATCAAAGAGATGAATGAAAAAGGGATTGATTCTTCTAAGAATGAAAGTGTCAAGGAGGAAGGACCAAGAAGAAGAAAGTAATAAGAAAAGGAAAGGGTGGTCCATATCAAAATAAAGCAAGCAAAAAGAAAGATCTCAATCGATTTGTTGATAGTGTGATGAACATAAAAAATGCTGAAGATTGTTACCTTTGAGATGTATCTTAGATAGTGGAATAATGGAGAAGAAAATCAGTTTTTTTGCTAGAATTGAACAAGTGTTATCATCACCAGAATGGAGATAATCTTGTATCAACAGACCCATGGGAATTTCAGGGCATCTTCAACAATCACATGGAGGTACTTCATATTTTTATAGCCAGGATCTATTTCATTTGTCTTAACTTGATGAGGGAGCAGTACTCAGAATTTACATTAGATGGATTTGCATTGATTCTTTGGGGAGACTTGAAGATTATGATGGAATCCTCAACAGAAGGAAATGAAACCAAAGGACTTTCTGGAGTGGCAACAAGATTGGAAGATTGTCACATGAGGTGTATGATCTAGTGATCTGCATACTGGAATTTGAGGACGGGATAGTTATTCATATATTGGTTGAAAGAAGATATCCTCTCTCAAAAGATTTATTGCAAAGGATGCTTGATCTGGGTTTAGAAGTTGAAAGAGAAAGTTTGTTGCTCTTGATTTGATAAGATTTATTAAGTCAACAGAGAGAGGAAGAATATGTTGTGAATAAAATTGTGAGAAGGTTTGAGTGTTGGCAAACACCACACAACAAATGGTACATCAGTTACACCACGCTTAATAGGCATAAGAACTGGCTAGTCCATTAAGCAACGACTTGTGGTAAAGACTTCTCAAATCCGTTTATTTTGACATTTACCAAAAATGTAGGTTATTTACTCTCCTTGCTTCATTGGTGAAGAGTTGGCAAGTCCAAGATCAAACACTCATGGTAAAAGACACTCCAATTCTTTGAAATCTGATAGTTTGCTAAAAACTATATGGTTTATCAATGCACCATGTTATGGCAATGAAGCATTGGCTAGTCCAAAAGCAAACGGTATTTGGTAAAGACAAATCAATTCCGTTGATGGTTGATAGTTTACCAAAAACTGTATGGTAATTAACTCACCATATTTTAAAAAATAAAGAGTTAACTATCCTAGAGCAAACGGCTACTGGTAAAGGAACATCAAATCCGTTTATGGCTGGTAGTTTGCCAAAAACTACAAAGCCAACTTAGTTGGATTGTTGCTGAAAAGATGTTGTTGTGTTGCTGAGAAGATAAAGTTGCTGCTGAAGATGGATAGTGTTTAAAGATCAAGATATGTTAAAGTGTTTGGATACATCCTCTATGAATTTAAGAAGATAAACCTGAAGAAACATGAAGTTAAAAGAGTTCAACATTCATGTTTAAGGGAGGATTGTTGGGAATTATGTTTTCCTAACTTAGTACCGTTAGTAATAATAGTTAGTACCGATAGTTATAATTAGTACTGAGTACAAAGTGTTAAGTATAGATCAGATATTTAGTAATGGTATAAAATTAGTTTTAGTACCGTTTAAGAGAATGAATGAGATAATTCTAAGAAAATATATGGATATTATCTTTTTACGCGTTTTGTAAGCCGTTAGGGTTTATCTTGTTTATAAAAGGATCCCTCATGGCATAGTTGAGGGAAGAGTGACATGATATACAAACACATACAATCATATCCATAGTTAGTACATCTGTAATCACTCAACGCAGATTAATTGAATCATTATTTTAGTCTTTTATTGTTCTTCATAGTACTGAGTGTTAAGATTCCGCAGTTACACAAAGTATTCATAGTCAGTGTTTCTATATAGTCAAACTGTATTTATACAAGTTGGCTATCACCCTTAGTAGGCTGCAAAGATCTATTCAGTTAGGGACTCACACTTTTTAGCTTTTCTGTTTATCTAGCTTATCATTTGTGCTTACTTTTGTTCTTATGTGCTTTTTAGACATAGCTTTTTGTCTGTTTTAGCTTATTTGTCATTTTCAATTTCTTATTATCCTTAAAAAAATGCAAACAATTAGTTTTTTTAGGACTTAGTAGTGTTTAAGCATTTCTGTCTTATTTAGCTTATTTCTGTGCTTATTTGTGGTTTATAAAAATAGTTGTTTTGCAAAAGTAGATTATTTTTAAGTGTTTTCAAAATTTGTAAAAAAATGGCAAAAATTAAAACACATGGGATAGTGGGAAGCCTAGGGTGAGCAAGACTCGAATCCGGGACCTCTACCACCATCACCAGCATTTTAACCTCACACTCTCAACATTGTGCTACAATACTCATCGTATACACTTTGTCAAATCTATTATTATATATACCGATTTTTTTGCTTTTAGTAATATAAGCTGTTATAGCTTATTCGCAACTTATTTGAATAAGATTTGTTTCAAAGCATATTTTTTCTATGAATTCCTCATTATTCAACTAATTTTCCAAATTTCTTTAGAATTCTTAAAATCATTTTTACTTCCATAAAAAATTATAAAAACGTCAAAATATAAAATCTTTTTTAAAAAAATTTCTTTTCTCATGTAGTTTCTAGGAAAATTAGTTTTGCTTCCGTAGGGTGTTACATTGCAAAATTTCATTTTTAAAGAACGGGAATTCGTATCCCGTTCACGTTTTTTGTGTTAATAAAGCTCAAATTAACTCTCGTTTTCATTCAGATTATCTTAATCCTACTTTTTAGTTTAATTAGAGTCTAATTAAAAGTGACAACATTTATTTCTAAGTTAATTTTTGAAAATTTAGTGTTTTTAGGTCCCCGTTTAGAGTGCCCGTTTTGCATTTTAGCTAAAATTTGTCTTCCCTTAAGTATTTTTAAGTTTTTGCCTTATATTTCTCGTAGTTTTAGATAACCAAGCCAATTCTTGCTTCCATTCAAGCGCATATTCTCAAAACGACTCTCGGCTTTCAATTGCTTTCCTCATCGGGGATAACGACCCGGGAATCATACTCCCGGATTACTATAATTGTGAGATTTTTTGATTCCTACCTTCCTATTTTTATAAATTATATAAGTATTTTATATCATAAATTATATATCTTTTAAAAGGGAATAGTCATAAGCGATCAACTACCTTTGAAGGAACGTCATCTAACCTCCAAAGCTTATACCCACTACACCTTTAAGGTATCCCAAGAATATGCACTTGACCTTAACAGGTTCAAGCATTCCTTGCTTAATACTAGCAAGCCAACCAAAAACCCCTAAACTAAGATCTATAGGTGGTCTTAAACCAATCGTTGATGATGAAGGACTCTATTGCAATTACATATGTAGACATGGTTTTATCCTCTACCCAAAAACTTGGACAACCAGACCTAAATCAATAACGACGTACCTTACAAATGAGTGTCACATTTGTCTCATTTAACCAACCCAATTCTACTATTAAATCCCGGCAACACCCAAATGTTTTGGCGACCCCACCCTTCATACATGTTGTATAGACCTCTGATTACAAGGAATCCTAGAACATTACCCATCTGATCTTCCACCCAATGTGAATATAACCTTTTCCGCTTCTTTACCAAGCAGTCCGTGTTTGTCTTATCTTCAAGTTGCTTGCCCTCTAACCGTCTTTGAGCCACTGCAGTATCATCGTTACTAACCTAAAAACCTCAGCTTCATGATCCCCTTGAGCTCCCTGCAGTTCCACCTCAAACCAAATATGTTTTTCATCATGTTCTCTATGGACTCCTGTTTCAACACCCATGACCATAGTTGATTGAACCCAACTTGTTTGACCTCCATGCTTTGAACAATATTCCCATCAAGCTTTTTCGATTTTAACCTAGTATTCATACTATCCATTCTTTTAACCCTTTGCTAACCATTTAACCTTTTGTGAATTTACCTACACAAAACACGATATAGCAAAGTAACCCATTTGTAAAACCCTTGCTTTATCGATATAACCCTAAGAATAAACCTTCTTAGAAATCGATCAAACCAAGAAACCCTTCAAAAATAAAACCCTTTCTTACTCAAATATCGATTGAACCGTGGCATAAAACCGTCCAACTAACGACAACCCTATTGAATCAAGAAAGTATCTACGCTTTTTTGAGTAAACCTGTCGTACTTAGTTTATGCTGAAACAATTTCTTGTAACCTAAGAAATTTTGTAACCTCGACAAGTCTTGGACTTATTCTCCGACCCTTTGTTTATTCTGATAACCTTGTGATATAAGCCTCACAACACCGAATCAACAAAGTACCTTATGCGTAACTCCAAAAATAATAATAATAATTATTATTTTTATTATTTAAAAACTAACATCCCTTAAGTCTTCTACACCTTGTCGCGAACCTGAACAATCAAAGAACTCAAGAAACCCTTTACTGTCGATACCCTGCTGCTCCTTGACGTCAAAAAACCTCAACACCAAGAAATTCTATTGTCCAGGGAACATGGTAGACCCAAACGAAAGAACCCCCAGGTGTTTGTGGGTGCTGAATTAAATGAATATCATATAATCAAATATAAAATGCAGCGGATCAACACTTATTAACGGATCCATAGAGTCATATGATCAATCAAAAGAAATAACAATGATTATTACCTTTGCAGTGTGATCGGTAGAATCAAATAACAACCTTCTCTTGTACACGATCTATCCAAGAAACCAAGTGACCAAAGTAGATCACCTCTATGATGTATCCACACTAAAATTTACCGTATACCTCTTGGATGCTAGTCCTTAAACCCGTAACCTTGGAATATACTTTAAATAAACAAGATTCAAAGTGATAGATCAAGAAAACCAAACCCCCCCCCCCTTTTTTTTGAGCCATGTATATATAAAGAGAAAGAAGAGGAGAGATTTTGGTAAGCTATAATCAAAATTAATGAGGAGTTGTCTCCTAATTAATGAGGTGTTATGTCAAAATATATTTAACCAAAAACAAGTCCAATAAACTAAGTCCTTTGCTTAGTTATTAGAAGCCTAATAGTGATCCCAAGTTACGTGGGTTATTTATATACCATAAATACAATAAACATGATATATAAAGTGGTACCTCTATGTATATGTGTGTGACCCTATAGGCTCACATGTGTCTAGCTGTATAATTATTTATTATGACACGAGCATACTCTAACAGCTCCTAATTGTGCACGTCATAATAATCAAGTAATTATACAAGCAAAGGTTAGCGTCTAGAAACACGCCAATGCCTCCAGATACATATAAGGATAGTTTCTTAAACATCTTATTTTAAATGGTTTAGATATCAATTATCCTTTTGTTATAGATACTTTGTTGAACATCTGACATGGATGATAAGTCATTCTTATGTTTAACAATTATGTTTCTCGATGTAGACATTGAACTAGATTACCAAATTAATCAAGTATCATCTTAATTACATTTGGGTGTGGCCACACATACATCTGTTCAAATCATAGAGGGGCCCATTAGTATCTTACTCTATAACATGTGAAGTAACAAATCCTATTTTGATTACACGTGTCCATTATGTGTTTCACATCCCTCCTGAAAATGGCCTTTATAGCAGCCTTAAACAGGTCAGCGTTGAACCATATCTAAGATTGACATTCCACACACCAAAAACCTACTTGCATCTCAAGTCTGAGGATGAGAGACATAACCACTTGCGAGATTCACTATTTACGCCGATCCGTGTAGTGAATGCTCGTAGGTTGGGTTAGTCCAGTGTTCATCCAATGAACAAAATATGAGTTTGGCGGTATCATCCTTTAATATTCATACTATATGAATATGACCAAACACTCATATTTACCTTAATTCAATGATGCTCCCGTATCATTAACTAACAATGGACAATTTAAGAATAAATAAATTATTCATGGATTTAAACATGCTAATATATAACACAGTTGTATAAATGAAGACGATCATACCAGGTATATCAATTCATTGTTTAATACAACTGCTTAACGTTCCATTATCCAAATACTAGCAGGTCAAAGTTCAAGGTTCCTAGCATGATAAACATGTTTGGTACAAGACATTAACTTTGTAAAAAGTACCAACTTAGTTGTCGTCTGAGTGACCTTTGAGAATACTTGTTTTAAAACTCACAAGCAGAGAAGGTTTTGAATAATACGATGATTGTCCTTTTGTATATGTGCGTTCAAATGCTAATACAATAATACTAGCATCGCCATAAAAAATTACATATGTTGTTTGAAGCAAGCAAAACCACCTATATGAAACAGTCTTCTTGACAGCTTCCCAAACTGTGAAGTATTCTTATTCTTTAATGAATAGTGCAACAATGCTTTCAATCAAGCATGTATAGTCAACAGTATTATCATTATGATGAAATCCTGATATGACTAGGATTGAGAATCATCTCAACCAAAATAAGCATTAGTGTATAAACTCAACACTAATCTCCTTATTAAAAATCCATAAACGATGAACACGTCTTTAGTCCTTTGCAGGCCGTTTAAAATAGTAGTCTAATGGCTTTCACTTAGTTACTATGGTTGTCGGTTCATCTTGCATTCATGCAAGTGTTACAATTAGTCTAATGTATATCATGACATACATAATGAAACTTTAAGCTAAACTAAACGTTTTCAAACATGTGTTCAACTCATGAGGTGAGATAGAACTTTGAGTCTTGCTCAATGATGTGTCATGTTGTGTTAGACTTATTAATCGCGTATGTTTATCCTAATAAACATTTGTTCCAAGGTTGTATGTTTTGTTTCGTATATATCTCGATAGAAACATTATTCCAAACTAAGGATTAAAATCAAGCTTAGGTGAATATTATTTCCAATGTGTTAACAACATATAAGATATAAGAAAGACAAAATATAATGCTTCGACTAGCTTTACGGTGTACTCAGGAGATCTCTTTGTTTCAATCAAAATCAAATTGTTGATTTAAACTTAAGATTCCAGCTCCTAGATGCATGCTCTAATCCACACTTAAATTTTACAGCTTGCACATTTTCTAATGATAACTTGGATTCATAAACCCTTTTGATTACACAACGTCCTCGCAAAGGTAATCATTCAAGAAGGAGTTTTGACATCTAATTGCCATATTTCATATTCATGAAATCAAGTATGGTAATTAATATCTTTATTCATTTAATGCTTGCAAGGAGAAGAAGCTTTAATCACAGTCAATCACTTGAGTATCGCATTTACATGTATGTACATCTTTGTCCATATTAGTCTTCTCCTAGAAGAACCAATTTAACCTCTCGGTCTTACCAATTGGTGAAAGATCAATCAAATTCTAAAAATGATTTTCTTTCATGGGCTATATATCAACATTTATTATGTCGTTAGCTAGTACATTCAGAAGGTTATGTAAGAAGAGACTTTCTTTAAAAATAGATGCTCTCACTTACTTCGTGTAAGAGGAGACTTTCTCCAAATACGCAGCAAGTCAAGCAATAATAGAATTGTTCTCGTTTGGGATGTATAATGTATGCTGACAGTTCTTGACTCTAGTTTGCTAATAATACGCTTAACGTGATCTCAAAAAATTCAGAACTTCAATTAAGACTTAATGGGAGTCTTCCCATTCCTTAACCTGATGGTGTCTTAGTTACCTTCTTGGTTGGATCCATATTGAGTAAACACGTGGCTTTACTCAATTTTGTTAACCTTGATAAGATTAGAGGTAGAGTAGTTAAAGTTATCAAAAATCGAACAATATCAACAGAGTTGGATTTTACACATCAGACATACCATAGTCATGTGGTAGTCTATGAGTAATGGAATTGTGAGACATTATCACAATTCCTTAGATAACCTAATACCCTTTGGCTCACATACTTGCCAAATTTTTTCAAGCATAATGGCACTAACATTAATTTTAAGCCAATTGCATGCTATAACGTAGAATTCTTAGAGAAGTTCAAGGACTTTATGTACATGTCTTAACTAGAAGACATAACACGTTAATTGCTAACATTATGTTATAAGTCTTTAAACATTTCAATGACTTCATGTACATGTCGTGACAAGGAGACATGACAAGTCAATTGCTTACTTTATAAGTCTTAGAACAGTTCAAGGACTTTATGTTTATGTCTTAACAAGAAGTCACAAGCATATTAAATAAAGTATTATTGAATGCCGACTCTTGGATTCAACTATCTTTTCAAGTTAATTACATACTTCTTATTGATGTCTTTACAAGAAGACACAATCATATTGGCTAAACCTTTTAGTGAATATGATGAAGTAGGTATTTATTATTTCTTAACACTAGTTCTAAGTAAGGCGACATACATCGAGGTGTATAAGTCCTAGTAGAATATTAGCTTTCTTATCATGCGGTTAAGAAAAATCATTAGTCATATTGTTATGTGTTGTATCTTGCACGCAATTAGGATTTCTCCCACTTGTGCATGGCACAACATCAAGTATTTATACAAACAAGTAAGCATATTATGAGTCAGGTTACAATCCTGAGACTAGTGAGTTATGAATCCACTACGCTTCCATTTATTTGTATGAATAATATGACAATGTCACAAATATGATATGATTTAAGTCAAAACTAAAATCACATTTGCATTACAAGTATATATAGAACTTTATTGTTTAATAAGCAATCATGCATGAATATTATATAGATAACATTTTAGGTAGAGGCATCAGAAAAGCGACAAGTTATCTAATACAATAATATGCAATGATTCTTATAAAACTATGATGCTTCATATGTGAAAAGTAATGTATTATTTCAAGACCAGCTAGAAATAAAATGGGTCACTTATAAGGTGATAAGCTCATAGCTCCCACTGAATTTAGACAACATTACATGTGCGTCTATATCAGTAGTAAAATGCATTGCTCTCACTGGATAAGACAACATTAAATGTGTGTCTATACCAATGAAGTGCAAGTAGCAATTTATTTACTTTTCTACTCTTTGAATATCTGCACATTTCTCTAATGTGAACCTCACGGACTAGTAAACATGTACTTAGATATTCATGAAAGTGCATGCTATATATATATATATGATGGACTAGCCATCAATGCCATTCTTTAACTTGAATGTTTTGCATGCAATTACTCCTTCTACATTACCTCAAGGGTGTGTAGAATCTTAGGAAAAATATTGAGTTAAGGAAAACCACTAGAAAACATGCTATTAATTTCCTTTTCTCTTTCGTGATTTATTAAGATTTCCATTTCTAATTATTAAAACTCACACTATGCCTTGACGCTTCAAGATGTATCATTTGGTGGCTATAAAAACATGTTCTCTAGTCATCCAACTAAGATGTGTAACCATACTTAACCGTTTGACTTTTACAAGACAAAACAATTTCTCGAGTAAGTATGCTTTGCGTTAGATTAGGATTGGAAAATTCAGGTGTTCCTATTATAGCTTTCTTATACAAGTAGAAAGGATAGGAATAAGTCTTTTTCTTACAAGGAAAGAAGACTTAGTTTGTCTTCCTCTAATAAGGAAAGGAAACAAACTTTTGTTTACGGATTATGTTGCATAAATGTCATTAATAGAAATTACAAAGTTCAATTTAGTATTTTTGATAATTATCCTTTTAAAATTAACTACCCTTGTTTATAATATAAAATAATTAATTTTACGAAAGGCTAAGATCCTCATTGAGGTTCCACCATCACATCAGTTGATCTGCTAGCAATGATAGATTCAATACGTAGGTGACATTCACCAATTGCAAAAACCTGTGCAATTCTTAAAGCATATAGGACTCATGACATTTGTAACCGGAGAAACAATGTCAAGCTGGCATGTTTAGTCCCATCCTTATCTCGAGCCAAGGTCTTACCTGCTTAACTCGATTAAGTCATCTAATGCGAGAACATGTAAGAATATATCTAGGTCTCACGCATAGAGAATAATCACCTTGGGTTACAATTCACCTACGTCTCACGCAGAGTAAAATCAAATGCAAGTGTTCTTAACCAATTGGACGGCATGACTTAAATTTGACGGGTATTATTTTTGATAAATACATGATCAAAAAGTGTGTACGAGAAAGCATGGATTCATCCTTCGTAACACTAGTTAAAACTATTTTTAACGTAAGTCTAATACTTGTTTTATACCTTTTATGTATGTCAAGTTGTTCATTTTCATGACTAATATGTAACCTAGATGGAATATTAGTTTGAACAACACATAAATTAAATAACAATCATAACATTTATTTAGTGTTATTTATATAAAAACAAGTGTTTAGTTTCAAATCATATTTAAACTTTAAACTAAATCAAAGATTTAGTTTCTAAAAATGGTTTGTGTTTTATTTTTCATTTTATAAAAACATTTGCAAGTTTATATACATTCCAAACATATATAAAAGCAAACAAACAAACACAACCACAAGTATGCAAAGCCTTAACCAATGAAAAAATCTATGTTTATTCCTGTGAGCCATCACAAGAACCAAAAATTCAACTAAGGGTTAACCACACAACCACAAGGAGGGATCCCACTTGCTCCAAGAACCATCATGAGCAAGTGAAACCCTTAATGAACATGATACCCAAAACTGCCATAAAATTTTAGCTGACTGGACAGGCCTGAAAATCCTAGAAGGATTCTTCCCCAATCTGAGCTCCAGTTCAAGAAATTGTAGCCCCATGAGTTGTGCACCTGCTCAAAAATTTTCAGCTTCTAACTCCTTATAGAACTCCAGGAAACCCACTTGTAGTGGAGGTTACTCCAGCAACTCCGAATTTGACTTTATGCCTTTAACTTTTGCGCCATTCGAATCCAAACATCGGTTACAATAATTTTATGATTAAATACATTTATCCTATCATCTAACTACTGTAAAGTGCCCAAACAATGGCTACAACAAAAATTAAATCATACAAAAAGAAGCCGAAACAATGGCAAACCCAAAAACTAAAATTAAATGCAATAACTAGCGAATCAATTCATAAGTGGTCATGGTTTTCATCGGCTTTGCATACACAATATAATAATACCATAATATCATGTATTAACAAGGTGTTGGCTAAGTCCATGGCCAAACATGCATGTATTTTCCATGGAAACAAAATGATTAACAAGAAATAAATTGTTTAGCCAACGAATCGAAGAAATAAATTAACTAGAATTAAAACCCCGATTGGTACGTGTAACCAATGGCTTAAGGATCATTTAGTACTGTATTAAAGACCTTATAACAACCATATTAATTCAGAAATTAATGCCCAAGGGGCTGATTTAAAACCGATTCAAGAATCGTTCCAAAACGCGCGATTTAGGCCCTTTTACACGTACCCGATAACAAAACCAATTAAAGTATGCATAACAAATGGTTATGGGATCAAAAATATCATAAGACCCCATATGGGTCGAAATAATTCCAAAAATAAGCTTTTGAATCCATCAAAAACACGCGTTTTTAGCCATTTTTACGCATACAAGATGATCATATGACATCATATGATGGCTCGTGATACCACTATAGGTGCTGAATTAAATGAATATCATATAATCAAATATAAAATGCAGCAGATCAACACCTATTAACGGATACATAGAGTCATATGATCAATCAAAAGAAATAACAATGATTATTACCTTTGTAGTGTGATCGGCAGAATCAAATAACAACCTTCTCTTGTACATGATCTATCCAAGAAACTAAGTGACCAAATTAGATAACCTCTATGATGTATCCATACTACACTTCACCGTATACCTCTTGGATGCTAGTCCTTAAACCCGTAACCTTGGAATATACTTTGAATAAACAAGATTCAAAGTGATAGATCAAGAAAACCAAAACCTCCCTCTTTTATTGGATTTATGTTTTGAGCCGTGTATATATAGAGAGAAAGAAGGGGAGATATTTTGGTAAGTTATAATCAAAATTAATGAGGAGTTATCTCCTAATTAATGAGGAGTTATGTCAAAATATATTTGACCAAAAACTTGATCTTATCCCTTCTTTTTCCTCCATAGTGGCCGGAACCCTTTGGGCTTCAAATAGGCTTTCCCATTTGATTTCCAAGTCCAATAAACTAGGTACTTTGCTTAGTTATTAGAAGCCCAATAGTGATCCCAAGTTACGTAGGTTATTTATATACTGTAAATATAATAAACACGACATATAAAGTGGTACCTCTATATATATGTGTGTGACCCCATAGGCTCACATGTGTCCAGTCGTATAATTATTTATTATGACGCGAGCATACTCCAATAGATTTAACTTTCCTAAGGTGGTCTTCTACTTTATTCTTCTGGTTGCTACTAGTTGTTTGCAAGATCCTATTTTTCTTTGTATTGCCCGAAGGCTATGATTTGCTAGCACTAGTAGAACTCTTTAATCCTGTAGAAGTCAACATAGGTTTGTTAGAATCTAGTGTGTTATGGGAACCTACTTGTTGTTTGGCGTTACTTGGTAATGTGACAGGTTCGGCAAACCTAACTCTCTTATTCTTCGACTGAGGGGTGACAGCAATTAATTTCTCACTAGATTTGTTTATATAAGGGCTTGTATCTCGAACAGAAACTAGCAACTCCTGAATTAGTATAACATGCTTACTGGCAAAGTCTAACGCACTATCTAAAGGTTGTTTAGATCTGGCTTGTTCAACTATTCCTTGAATAATATCAGCTTGTTCCTTAGTTGTCTTAAGATATTTTATGTGAGCTTCCCTATTGTTTAACAATTTAGAAGATAGTGATTCTAAATCAAGTTTAAACATTCCTGGAGCAATAGTGATGGCATTAGTTATTGTGGTAGCATTATCAAGTTTAAACTATGCTCCAATTCAATTTTTATGGTTTCAATCTCATCGATATCTTGTTTCACTTTGTCTTTCTTATCAGTTTCTCTTAAAGATATAATATGGTTCCTCAACTTATTGATTATGGTGTCCTTTTCTTCTAGCTAAGCTTTCAAATCATTGTTTTCAAAATATTTTGAAAATTCTAGAGCATGTTGATTCTTACAAGATTTGTCCTTTTGAAAAATTTGTTGATTAAGTTGTGTTGCAAGTTCTAGAGAAATGCAATGTTTTTCAAGTTTAGAAAAACTGTTTGAAAGTTCAATGTAGACATCTCGTTCAACCATAATTTTCTTTTTGACAAGCTTAGCTTCAAGATCTAAACACTTGTTACAAGTTTCACTACTTTTCATTTCTAAATTTACAGTTGCATCAAACACAACAGTAAAATTCATCACAGTAAGCATAACATCTTGAGACATGATTTGGTGTAAGAGTCAATCATTTTCAAGAAAAAGTTCTTTCTTATGAATGTCAAAGCATTGTTTTTCTACAAAACACTGTTAAACAGTTGCTTTGTTGGGATTAAAAGACTTCTTAGTGTTGTTAAAATTACTACTGCTAGTTATGAAGTTACTGCTGCTGGTTATAGTTTCTGCTGTTGAAGAAGACTGAAAGAAATATTCTAAGTCATTACTACTGCTAGAGTAAAGATACTACTGTTAGTATAAAAGTTAAGACTGCTAGAATATTACTACTACTAGTTATAAGTTAGTACAGTTAGTGTATATGTTAGTACTGCTTATGTGATAAGAATGAGATATTTTAGAAAAAGATATGATAGAATAAAAATGCATTGTAATTCCATTAGGGTTCCTTGGTGTATAAAAGGAGACCCTAGGACATGTAGTTGATATAGATCTCATCTCATTCTACACAGTCATATATAGCTTCAAGGTTTTGTATAACCCTAACACTATCAAGGGTGTTTGTATTAATATATTCAGGCTTAAAGTTTGGAATTATACAATCTTGTATTTTACTGTTTTATTGCTTATTCTTTTTAGTATCATAGACTAGATTCCGCATAGTCTTTGATATATTCAATCAAAGTTTATACCATAGTTGTCTTGGATATATTCAACACAACTAAGCCTTTTACAAGCTAAGCAAGATCTATTCATGTGGGATCAACAAGTGGTATCAGAGCTTGTTGAGAAACTTTGAATAAGAAGAAACAATCTACACATACCAGATCTATTTTTTTATGAAAAGATGGAGTCAGTATCTGCACAAGTGGTTGCTGCTGAAAAACTTCCAGTGCTTAATTGTAACACCCCCTTATTTGACATATAGCAGCGGAAGCTAATTTGGGGTATTACTTCATGAATCAACAGTCATAATCATAGAAAATGACTCAAAAGAGACGTTTTGGAAAATTTAGTTATCATTCATTATTATATCAGAGTTTTACAAAAGAGGTCCCAAAATACATTGAAAACATAAAAGTTGAATGATAACAAGTTTGGACGTCCTCAAGTCCAATGCCACTCCGTGCCATAGATTGCTCAATTACCTGAGATAAACATGCTAAAAGGGTCAACACAACGGTTGAGTGAAATTCATAGGTTTGAAATGTAATAGTTGAATACAAGTTAATGAAATAGTAATAATTGCAACGAATACAATTATCATGGTAAACAATATTATTGCCCTAAGCTCATGCAACCAAACATTAACATGGAAATCACCTCAGTGACATTAGTGAGGAACAAATGTCCTCGTGGAAAGGTAACTTTCCAAAGTTACCCATTTTTATTAAATATAGTACGTTTGGTTACCCCATATACGAGTACACCAACGGGAGTCGTCACACTCAATAGATCTATCCATAATATTCGCGTTCACTCGCAAGTGACTAATGATTCATGTTTAAGAAATATTGGCAGTGAAGGCAAACTTAGGCAATAATATATCAAGATATCATACAGTTGGAAAAATACTTGTATTCATGGTTTATAGGCATGTATCCCCTTCGCGGGTTTATAAAACATTTAAAAGTTCATGTTAATGTGGGAATATGAACTCACTTGATATAGATAGTTTGTTTGATTTGAATATAATTCAAATGAGAGTAACAGCCTCTTTCACGCAACTCTGGTGGTAAATATGTCAAGTCCAGTTTGATCTCGTTGATATTCTAAAACTTTATTTCATAAAGTTTGACGTAAATGTTTATTTGGTTTATTAACTTGTGGAAAATAGGTATCATGTTTCGGCTTTCATAATCCTAAGGTATGTTTTTTTACTGAAATGCGAGGCTATGAACTTACCCTGGTAAGGTAGTTGATTGATTTTAAATTTAATTCAAATGGAAGTAAATAGCCTCGTCACGCAACTTGGGGTAATATGTCAAATCTTAGCTTGATTGTTCATAATACAAACTTTATTTCATAAGGTTTAACGTAAATATTTGGTTTATTAACTTGTGAAAACATCGTATCACTGTTTGGGCTATCATAATCCAGAGGTCATGTAGTAAACGTTTGAGGAGCTAGGACACTTTAAATCATAAATCCAGCAACTCGTCAAAACGTCTACCCAAATGAAGCCCCTCACATGAAACTCCCTAGTAACGTGATTCATTTTAATGATAGGATTTTATCTTTTTAAGTTTCTTCAAAAGCTAATGGATGATAAATTATGTTAAATATATAACATAGTTAGTTTATAGTGTTTCGATCGATGAATGATAACGACAAATGTGTCAATTTAAAAATAAAATCGAGTCTTATAATGTATATATATATTTTTATAATTAATATAAAAATATTACATTTTATACCATTGAGAATATGAAAATGACAATATATACCCTTGGTATGTATTGATTTACACTTTTAACCCTTTATATATAAATTTTGAATAAATTTAACCCTTAATTTTGAAAGTTGGCAAAACAGGCCGTTAGGGTTTTAAGTTTAGGATAATTACAATTTCAGCCTCTCTAGTTATAAGTTTCAAGAATTTTACAATATATACCCCTTTGCATGAAACGTTTTGCATTTCTAGTCCAAAAACCATATACTTTGTATTTTTCAAATCCAACTTAGTTTTGCAGCTTATAGATTATTACTATAAGCTAAAATAAGTAAGTTTTATGAGCTTGTAGCTTATGAAAAGAGCTTATTAGCTTAAAAATCTAAAATGGGTTCGTTTGGTTTTAAAATCTTAACCTGATGGCTTAGAACTTTTAGAGTTTGTTTTAATACTTATAAAATGATAAAATAGCTTATTAAATCAGCTTATGGCTTATAGCTTATTAGATACACGAAAAGAGCTTTTTAGGGTTTCAAAGGCGCGTTTGGTTTAGGAAAACCAAATGAGTAAGCTTTAGGGTTTAAGGGCTTATTTCTTATGATCATAAGGATGTATAGGTGTTGATATATAATCTAAAACATTACAAGAGCTTATATAACAAGGTGAAGACTTACTAGAGCTTGAAATTGGTCAAAATTGCTTATTATGATTCAAAAACTTGGAGATGACTTCAAGAACCCTTGTTTTTCTTAAACCTTGGCTTTACAACAGCTTGTAGACCTTTCTCCTCTTCTATGGCTTGGTTAGATCATAATTTTAAAGTAGTTTTGGGTTTAAATGGTGAATTGAAGAAGTATGTATGTTTTCGTGTATATATAGAGTAAATTTAGGAGTAGTGGCCAAGTTTACATAGAGTAGGGACCAAGTTTACTTGGAGTGGTGGCAAAGAGTTTTGCTTGGAGTCTAAGGTAGTGATGGAGGTGGTAGGGTGCTAGCTAGGTGGTGACTAAGGTGTGTGGGTGGTTGCTTGGTGGTGACAAGTAGGTGAAAGGAGGCTAGCAAGGTGGTGAATTATGGTGGTGCTTAGCAAGGTAGTAGGTAAGGTGGTGAATCATGGTGGTGCTTAGCAATATAGTAGGCAAGGTGGTGCATCATGGAGAAGGGTGGTTGCTAGGTTAGGTTTTAGTTTAAAACTAGTTTAAGGTGTACGGGTTGTTTAGGGTTTTCGGGTTAGAGTTTTGGTTTTTAAGACGAGTATGGGCTGAAATGGAGGGAAAGAATGTTTAAATGTGATGCTTAAGAGACTTATAACATATACTAGAAAGGTTGTATGAAATCCCTTAGAAAAATGGAGGGAAAAGGCATATTTTGAATGTTGTGCATTGTCAGGTTGTACTTAGAGTTTTAGAGAGTTGTACTAGGGTTTTGGAGGGAAATATAATTCAAATATTATTCATTGTAACCTTGTACACATGCCTTATTAGATTGTAATTTTGGTTTGTATGTAAACATTACATATAGATAGGGTTTTGTTATAAACGTTAACGTTTAAAGTCCGTTTTGATATAATGTTATAGAAAGTATGTTAAATAGATAACATATGGTAAAATGGTGATTAAAACATATTGCTTGACTATTATAACATTTACTTAATATAAACGTTCATGAAATTGGCATTGGTAGGTTGCGTGAGCTCGTTTACTTTGGTAATGTAAGTTACGTTACATTATGGATGGAATAAAGCAAAAAATCTATCCATGAAAATGGTTGCATCTAATTTAATAGATGGAAATTATATTGCATCTAATATAATATATGGATAATTACATAGAGGAAAATTATGGGTTGTTATTGTCCCCTAACCTTAAAAGAAATCTCGTCCCGAGATTTAGTTGGATGTTGGAGTGATATTTGAAAATAGATGTGGATACTTGGCACGAATTTGATCTTCGCGTTCCCGCGTAAATTCTGGTCCTCTTTTAGAGTTCCATCTTACTTTGACTATATGGATACAACTTTGTCTCAGTTGCTTGACTTCTCGGTCCATAATTTTGATTGGTTCTTCCACAAAGTTGAGTTTGTCATCGAGTCGAAGCTCTTTCATTGGAATGATGAGAGATTCGTCCGATAGGCATTTCTTTAGATTAGAAACATGGAAGGTATTGTGGACATTACTGAGTTCTTTAGGAAGCTCAAGTTTGTATGCCACTTGACCGACCCTTTTTAAGGATCTTAAATGGTCCAATGTACTAGGGGTTATGCTTTCCTCGCTTTCTAAATCAGATTTTCTGAGGTGACACTTTTAACATAACACGATCTCTAACTTGGACTTCCAAAGGCTTTCGCCTTACATTGGTGTAACTTCTTTGCCGATCTCTTGTAGCTTGCAAGCGTTGTCGAATTTGTACTATCTTTTCGGTGGTTCCATGGATTATCTCTGGTCCCGTGAGTTGGACATCTCTAACTTCGGCCCAACAGACAGGTGATCGGCACTTTTGACCATAAAGTGCTTCGAATGGTGCTGCCTTAATACTGGCATGGTAACTGTTATTGTAAGAAAATTCTACCAGTGGTAAGTTTCTCTCCTATCTTTTTCTAAAATCTATGACACATGCTCGAAGAATATCTTCGAGTGTTTGGATGGTTCTTTCACATTGTCCATTTGTCTTGGGATGATATGTCGTACTCATGTCTAACTGAGTACCCAAAGCACTCTGCATTGACTGCCAGAATCTGGATGTGAAATGACTGTCACGATCCGAGATGATAGATATTAGCACTCCATGCCGTGAAACTATTTCTTTTATATACAACCTTGTAAGGGTTTCCATACTATCTGTGTCTCTGGTAGGAATGAAATACGCTGATTTGGTAAGGCGGTCTACAATGACCCAAATTGTGTCATGTTCGCTTGATGTTTTAGGTAGTTTTGTAACGAAGTCCATCATTATTCTTTCCCATTTCCATATAGGAATCTCTGGTTGTATCAGTAAGAGGATGGCTTCGCAGATGAGACCAACAGCCCCTTCCGTACCTTTGAAATTGAAAGGTTGGCAGCTCATAAACTCTTTGTAGCTACATTTTATTGCTACATGAGTTTCTCTTGGTCTGGTGTTCCTAGTGGTATTGTCAGTATTTACCATGGTAGCAGCTTGTGCTTCCAGAGCTGCGGCAACACTATCAGCAACTAGTTTCCTGATGGCAGCCTGAGACATGGCTGGTGCTGCAGATGTTGGTGTCCTCTTGGGAGCCATTCTATCAACATTTACAAGACAACATAAAATAAGAATCATATCATAAGTCATTTGTACAATGTATGGAAATTTTGACAATGACTTATTTGATACAAGTTCTAACAAAGAAATACACATTCTTTGATATTACATTGCAGGATATAATGGAAATTTTTTGGAATGGACACTCTAACAAGCATCTAACTCATTAGGTTTCTCGGGGACTGGTTCATTTCTTAGTGGTTTCAGTATGATCCATAACGAGTTATCTAACTTTGCAAAGATAGACTCATCTGAAAGTCTTAGATTCCAAAATTTTTATGCTCAATGTCTTGATTATTAATCATATCCGGATATAAAGGTTCGAGAAAACCTGGTGGTGAGAACCATAGTAATCCCGAATACATCAGGGTATGAGTAATCGTAATACAGGAAATAGGATAGACAACCATGACATACATAAATCGGTATCATGAAACAGCGAGGTATAATGGAATCACCACTGTATTAGTCATAAACAACTTGTCTACATATTTTACATAGTCAAAATTTGACAAGTGTCATTATTTATGCCACACATCCAGTGGTTGGATTCTAACAAAAGCTGTAAATGATAAGGATCTAGTCTAGTAGTTTGGTGGTCCTCCCTTGTGGTTCTTGAGCTCACGGATCTTGTCCAGAAGACTCTTCATATCTGATCGGTGCGAACCTGGATATCCTCAATGAGTATCTCTAGAGTAGAAGTCCTGACGCGAGCAAGAACAATCTCGTCGTCATGCCTTATTTGCTCTCTGAAATCCAGAAATCTGGGTACGGGCTTCTTGAAGTTTAGTTTCTAGTTGGTCAAAATCTCGTTGTATGATTACTCGACCATTACCAAGACCTTATATCTTATCTTCCATGTGCTCAATGCGCTCAAGAGGGAGCTCATCTAGGTGATTCAAAATAGTCTCGATCTGTTCCTCATGACGCTCCAAACTAGTCTTACGAGAACTTTCTCCAATTTCAAATACCTGAGGTAGGGTAGAGAAATCAGTAGAGGAGGATGATAGGAAACGGGCTCGTTTCTGAGGTGGTAAAATCTCTTCAGGAAGAAAGAAATCTTGGGGATCAAACATTGGTGATAGTGGTAACACTGGAGATGGAGGCAAAACAGTTGGTGGAGCAATAGGAACTTGTGGTAGTGGAATAGGTGATTCATTACTAGTAGCATTATATGCTTGCATGACCTTCATATACAGATCATCATGGAAAGGTGAGATGGATAGTGAGGCCAAAAGATACTTAGTTAAATCATCTGAAGAGTCAGGAGAGGTGTTTCTCGGTGAGGCTGGGAAATAGTCCGGTGAAGCCGGAGTATAGTCAGGAGAGTGTGTAGAGGAAAAAGCATCCTCAACATCGTAATCAGATGGGACGATAATAGGGTGGGTGGATGTAGACATAACTGTGTAACAACCCAGTAGAAAAATAACGTAAGTTATTTATATATAATATAATAGTTATGTATCTTTACATACTATTCAGGAAATGTAGTGGCACGGAGAACTTTCTTGGATAGAAAAAGTAGTTATAGTTTAGGTTTTAACCTTGTTCTCTATAACCGCGACTCTTGATACCAATCTGTAACACCCCCTTATTTGACATATAGCAGCGGAAGCTAATTTGAGGTATTACTTCATGAATCAACAATCATAATTATAGAAAACGACTCAAAAGAGACGTTTTGGAAAATTTAGTTATCATTCAATATCATCTCAGAGTTTTACAAAGGAGGTCCCAAAATACATTGAAAACATAAAAGTTGAATGATAACAAGTTTGGACGTCCTCAAGTCCAATGCCACTCCGTACCATAGTTTGCTCAATTACCTGAGATAAACATGCTAAAAGGGTCAACATAACGGTTGAGTGAAATTCATAGATTTGTAAACAAGATGGTTGAATACAAGTTATCATAAGTGGTAATAATTGCATGCATTTACAATTATCATGGAAAACAGTATTATTGCCCTAAGCTCATGCAACCAAACATTAACATGGAAATCACCTTAGTGACATTAGTGAGGAACAAATGTCCTCGTGGAAAGGTAACTTGCCAAAGTTACCCATTGTTCTCAAATATAGTGCGTTTGGTTACCCCATGTACGGGTACACCAACGGGAGTCGTCACCCCCAATAGATCTATCCACAATATTCGCGTTCACTCGCAAGTGACTAATGGTTCATGATTAAGAAATATTGGCAGTGAAGGCAAACTTAGGCAATAATATATCAGGATAGCATACAGTTGGAAAAATACTTGTATTCATGGTTTATAGCATGTATCCCCCTCGCGGGTTTATAAAACATTCAAAAGATTGACTATGAACTCACCTTATCAAGTAGTACTTTGGATTGATTTTGAAATTTAATTCAAATGAGAGTAAACAGCCTCGTCACGCAACCTGGGGGTAATATGTCAAGTCTTAGTTCGATTGTTGATATTACCAACTTATTTCATAAAGTTTACACCGGTTTTTGGTTGATAACTTGGTGTGAAAATATTTATCACTATCGTACGGGCTATCATAATCTAGAGGGTCATGTAGTAAACGTTTGAGGAGCTAGGACACTTTAAATCGTAAATCCAGCAACTCGTCAAAACGTCTACTCAAATGAAATCCCTCACATGAAATTCCCTAGTAACATGATACGTTATAAATTAAATGATAAGATTTTATCTTTTTATGTTTCTTCAAAAGCTAGTGGATAATAAATTATGTTAAATATATAATCGATTAAATGATAAGGTCTTATCTTTTTAAGTTTCTTCAAAAGCTAGTGGATGATAAATTATGTTAAATATATAACATAATTGATTTTATAGCGTTTTGATCGATGAATGATAACGATAATTGTGTCGGGTTTTAATAAAATTGAGTCTTATAATATTTAAATATATTTTTATAATTAATATAAAAATATTATATTTTATACCCTTGAGAATATGAAAATGACAATATATACCCTTGGTATATATTGATTTACAATTTAAATCCTTTATATATAATTTTAAAACATTCAACCCTTAACTTAGAGAGTTGACAAAACAGGCCCTTGTGGTTTAACTTTAGTGTAATTACATTTTTGGCCCAAAAGTTTAATATTTTTAAAATTTACAATATATACCCCTTTGCATGAAATGTTTTGCGATTTAAGTCCAAATTTCATAATCTTGATATTTTTGATTTAGAAATGGATTTGCAGCTTATAGCTTATTACTATAAGCTAAAATAAGTAACTTTTACAAGCTTATAGCTTATCAAAAGAGCTTATTGGCTTAAAAATCCAAAACGGGTTCGTTCGGTTTAAAAAGATTAACCTGATGGGTTTAAGGCTTTAAGATTAGTTTTCAAGCTTATAGAAATGATAAACAGCTTATGGCTTATAGGTTGTTATATACACGTAAAGAGATTTTTAGGGTTTTTTAGAGTGCGTTTGGTTTAGGAAAACCAAACGACTAAGCTTTAGGGTTTAAGGGCTGATTTAATGAGATCATAAGGATGTATAGTGAGCCTAATATATTATCTATATAATAAAGAGCTTTTGTATGATGTGAAAAGACTTACTTGTACTCGAATTAATGAAATGGTGTCAAAAATGTGAATAGGTTCGAACACTTTTGTGAAGAATCTAGAACCTCTTTTCTCTCTATTCCTTGGTTCCCAAAAATAGCTTAGTAGAGATCTTTCTCTTCCTTCCTTAGCTTGGCTCTTAGAACATAATTTTAAGTAGTTTTAGTTTGATAGTGAATTTATGAAGGTGTGATGTATGCGAGTTTTAATTGGGTAGAAACTTGGAGTGGTGACCAAGTTAAGTGGAGTGGTGGCCAAGGTGCTGTAGAGTAGTAACCAAGTAATAGCTAGGGTGACTAAGGAGGGCTAGGAGGTAGGTTAAAGAGGTGTAAGGGTGTGAGAGGGTTCATTTATCATAGGGGGGACAAGGTGGTTACTTGGAGTGCAAGGTGGTGATGGAGGTGGTAGGGTGGTTGCTTGGTGGTGACAAGGTGGTAACAAGTAGGCTAGCAAGCTGGTGGATCATGGTGGTGAGTGTTTGCTAGGTTAGAACTTGGTTTGATACTAGTTAAGGGGTGACGAGTTCATTAGGGTTTTTGGGTTAGGGTTTATGGTTTAAATCAAGCTATGCGCTGAAATGGAGGGTAACTATAGTTCAAATGTGGTGCATTGGAGTGTTGTAAGTTGTGTTGAAAAGGTTGTACGAAATCTAGAAGGAAAATGGAGGGAAAATGCCTAATTTGAATATCATGCATTTTTGGGTTGTACATTGAGCTTAATGAGTTGTACATTGATTTATGATGGAAAAAGATATTTAAAAGTTATGCATTATACACTTGTACACATGCCTTGAAAGCTTGAACATTTGTATTGTATGTAAACATTACATATAGTTAGGGTTTTGATATAAACGTTAACGTTTAAAATCTGTTTTGATATCACGTTATGGAAAGTACGTTAAATAGATAACGTATGGTAAAATGATGATTAAAACATATTGCTTGCTCATATTATAACGTTTACTTGACATAAACGTTGATGAAATTGGCATTGGTTAGGTTTGCGTGAGCTTGTTTATTATGATATGTTAGTTACGTTACCATTATGGATGGAATAAAGCTTAAATTCTTCTTATAAAAAGGGTTTCATCTAATTTAAAATAGATGGAAATTATACTGGGGAATATTGCATTCTTATTGAATAGATGGTTATTACATAGAGATAATTGCTTCTAATTTATTGATGGATAATTACATAGAGTGAAAATTGCATCTAATTTAATTAGATTGATATTACACTAATTGAAAATTATGGTATTGTTATAGTCTCCCCATCCTTAAAAGATTCTCGGTCTGAGATTTAGTTGGTCGTTGGATGTGATGTTTTTGAAATAGATTGTGGATACTTTTTGCATGGATTTGATTCTTTCGCGTTTTCCACGTAAATTCTGGTCCTCTTTTAGAGTTCCATCTTACTTTGACTATAGGGATACGACTTTGTCTCAGTTGCTTGACTTCACAATCCATAATTTCTATTGGTTCTTCCACAAAGTTGAGTTTGTCATCGAGCCGAAGCTCTTTCATTGGAATGACGAGAGATTCGTCAGATAGGCATTTCTTTAAATTAGAAACGTGGAAAGTACTGTGGACATTACTGAGTTCTTCAGGAAGCTCAAGTGTGTATGCCACTGGACCGACCCTTTTAAGGATCTTGAATGGTCCAATGTACCGGGGGTTAAGCTTTCCTCGCTTTCCAAATCGGATGACACCTTTCCGAGGTGACACTTTTAACATAACACGATCTCCAACTTGGAATTCCAAAGGCTTTCGCCTTACATTGGCATAACTCCTTTGCCGGTCTCTTGCAGCTTGCAAGCGTTGTCGAATTTGCACTATCTTTTCGGTGGTTTCATGGATTATCTCTGGTCCCGTGAGTTGAACATCTCCAACTTCGGCCCAGCAGACAGGTGATCTGCACTTTCGACCATAAAGTGCCTCGAATGGTGCTGCCTTAATACTGGCATGGTAACTGTTATTGTAAGAAAATTCTACCAATGGTAAGTGTCTTTCCCATCCTTTTCCAAAATCTATAACACAGGCTCGAAGCATGTCTTCGAGTGTTTGGATGGTTCTTTCACTTTGTCCATCAGTCTGGGGATGATATGCCGTACTACATGTTCTATGAGTACCCAAGCATCTGCATGACTGCCAGTATTAAGGATGTGAAATGACTGTCACGATCTGAGATGATAGATATCAACACTCTATGCCGTGAGACTATCTCCTTTATATACAACCTTGTATGGATTTCCATACTATTTGTCTCTCTAGTAGGGATGAAATGCGATGATTTGGTAAGGCGGTCTACAATGACCCAAATTGTGTCATGTCTGCTTGATGTTTTAGGTAGTTTTGTAACGAAGTCCATCGTTATTCTTTCCCATTTCCATGTAGGAATCTCTGGTTGTATCAGTAAGCCGAATGGCTTTTGACATTCTACTTTAACTCTAAAACATGTCAAACACTTACCGACATATTCAGCGATGATTGCCTTCATGTTAGGCCGCCAATGGAGTTTCTTTAGATCTTGATACATCTTGTCAGAACCTGGGTGAATGGAATACTTTGATTTATGGGATTCATGCATGATTAAGTCTCTCAAATTACCAAAGAGTGGTAACTAGCTTCGGTTCTTGATACAACGAGTTCCATCAGGACGTACTTCAAATGCTTTGTCCATTCCTCGTAGGTTCTCAGCTTTGATGTTCTCTTCTTTGATCGCCTCGGTTTGGGTTTCGAGGATTTATGATTCTAACTTTGGGTGAAGATTCATGACTAATGCTCTAACTCGGAGTGGTTTGATTGGTTCCTTCTGGCTTAAGGCATCTGCTATGACATTTTCCTTTCCAGGATGGTAGCGAATCTCACAATCGTATTCTGCAAGTAATTCTAACCAACAACGTTGTCTCATGTTCAACTCTTTCTAATCAAGGATATGCTGAAGACTTTTATGATCAGTGAACACAGTACAAGATGTATAGGAGCTGATATATAATCTAAAACAATACAAGAGCTTATTGAACGAGTGAAAAAGGCTTACTAGTACACGAATTGAGGAAATGGGTCAAAAATGATAAATATGGATCAAATACTTTTGTGAATGAATCAAGAACCTCTTTTCTTTTATTCCTTGGTTCTAAAATAGCTTAGAGATCTTTCCTTCCTTTCCTTAGCTTGGCTAGAACATGATTTAAAGGTAGTTTTGAGTTTGAATAGTGAATATGAAAGTGTGTATGTATGCGAGTATATATAGGGTAGAAACTTGGAGTGTTGACCAAGTTAAGTGGAGTGGTGGCCAAGGTGCTGTAGAGTAGTGACCAAGTAATATCTAGGGTGACTAAGGAGGGCTAGGAGGTAGCTTAAAGAGGTGTAAGGGTGTGAGAGGGTTCGGTTATCAAAGAGGGGACAAGGTGGTTACTTAGAGTGCAAGGTGGTGATGGAGGTGGTAGGGTGGTTGCTTGGTGGTGACAAGGTGGTGACAAGTAGGCTAGCAAGGTGGTGGATCATGGTGGTGAGTGCTTGTTAGGTTAGAACTTGGTTTGATACTAGTTAAGAGGTGACGAGTTCATTAGGGTTTTCGGATTAGGGTTTATGGTTTAAATCGAGCATGGGCTGAAATAGAGGGTAACTATAGTTCAAATGTGGTGCATTGGAGTGTTGTAAGTTGTGTTGAAAAGGTTGTACGAAATCTAGAAGGAAAATGGAGGGAAAATGCCTAATTTGAATATCATGCATTTTCGGGTTGTACATTAAGCTTAAATGAGTTGTACATTGATTTATGAGGGAAAAGATATTTAAAAGTTATGCATTGTACACTTGTACACATGCCTTAAAAGCTTGAACATTTGTATTGTATGTAAACATTACATATAGTTAGGGTTTTGATATAAACGTTAACGTTTAATATCCGTTTTGATATCACGTTATAGAAAGTACGTTAAATAGATAACGTATGGTAAAATGGTGATTAAAATATATTGCTTGACATATTATAACGTTTACTTGACATAAACGTTGCTGAAATTGGCATTGGTAGGTTGCGTGAGCTCGTTTAATATGATAATGTATGTTATGTTACATTATGGATGGAATAAAGCAAAAATATTTCCATGAAAGTGGTTGCATCTAATTTAATAGATGGAAATTATACTAAGAAAAATTGCATCTAATTTAATAGATGGATAATTACATAGAGGAAAATTGCATTTAATTTAATAGATGGATAATTACATAGAGGAAAATTGCATCTAATTTAATAGATGGATAATTACATAGAGGAAAATTGTATCTAATTTAATAGATGGATAATTACACTGATGAAAATTGTGGGTTGTTATAATTCAAAATGCAATCGAAGGAAATTTTTGTCTCTAAATTCTAAAAATCAATTATGGTCTTAAACAAGCACCCAAAGCTTGGTATGATAGATTAAAATCTTTTCTTATTAAACATGAGTACAAAATAGGAATGGTAGATAACATACTTTTTACTAAGAAGAAAAGTTCAAATCTCATCATCGTTCAAATATATGTCGATGAAATTATATTCGGTTCGACTTGTCAAGACATGTGTGATGTATTTTCCAAAATCATGCATGGCGAGTTCGAGATAAGCATGATGGGTGAACTCAATTTCTTCCTTGGATTACAAATAAAACAAATGGAAGACGGCATCTTCTTTAATCAATCTAAATATATTAAAGAAAGGCTTAAGAATTTGGCTTAGAAGATTCTAAACCAATGAAAACCCCCATGTCGTCAGATACTAAACTCATGAAAGATGAAGAATGTCAGTCGGTAGATAGTACCAAGTATCGAGGCATGATAGGTAGTTTACTCTACCTAACGACAAGTAGACCCGATATCATGTATAGTGTCTGCCTTTATGCGCGCTTCCAAGAGGATCCCAAAACTTCTCATCTTGAAGCGGTTAAGCGTATCTTCTGATACATTAAAGGCACTACACACTTAGGATTATGGTATCTTAAGGGTACCGACATAGAAACCGTAGTATATGCCGAGTCTAATCATGCGGGAGATTATGTAGACAGAAAGAGCACTAACGGTATTTATACGTATTGATCCCTTCTGAATAGATCTTGATCTCCTTTAGCTTGTATAAAGGTTAGTAACCTTGGATAAATCTAAAACTATTAAGACAGAAACTTGATGAGATAACTTAAAGTCTATGCAGAATCTAGACTTTAAGCAATAAGAAGATTATCAAATGAACACAAATGTAAACCAAACTTTTAGCCTCAATATAAAACGATCACTCTGAATAGTGATAGGGTTACAAAATAACCTTGAAGCTACTAACTATATTTGCTATGAAAACTATATATTCTAATCTATGTCGTAGGGTTCCTTTTATATACCAAGGAAACCCTAATGGGCTTACAAAACGCATATACTAATCAATGCATATCTATTCCTAATATATCTCATGCAAATCACTTTAACAATACTAACTATTATAACTAACAATACTAATAAACTGACAGTACTAACACTTTGTACTGGCAGCACTAACTATTAAACTAACAATACTAATAACTTAGATTGTTTTATCTAATCTTCAGCAGCAACACAAACTTGAACCAGCATCATTAAGTTGTAGAAGCCTCTAATTACCAACAATCCTCCCCTAAACTTGATATTCATCTCTTTAATCATCAAGTTTCTTCATTACCTGCATCTTGATCACTAGGAGGATGTATCCAAACACTCTTCTACTTTTGAAGTTGTGATCCTGTAAACCTAAGAAGCTTATAAGCCATTTCACACTCATGATCAACTTCTAGTCTTCTACTCAGCATTCTTGAAAACATCTCTTGTGTAAGAGGATATGTCTTCTCTATTAGCATGTGAATAACAATACCAGTATTTATCAGTAATACATGAACTCCACATGAATCAAATAATCTCTAGCTGATCAATGTGTAGTCATGCTTTCCAGATTTCATCATCTTTACTTGGTTCAAATACAGTAATGAGATCTCCCCAAAGTAATATGTCATATCCTTATGGGCTTGCAGTCTCAAATCTTTCTTTAACCAGCCTATATAGATCTAACACATCTTTCCTATCAAAATCATCAAGCATTTTACTAATAGAGCATGTGTCTTCCAGTCAACTATTGGATACTTTATAGCTAGTGATTCAACATTTACAGCTTCATCATCTCCTGAAATTATATCCAAATAAGCTCTAAGCGCTTCCTTCTTAGCATCATCCTCTATCTTTTGTCTCTTGACACTTTCATCATCAAGTTTTTCACCTGTTCTTTTCCTAGTAACTGTTTTCTTTCTACTGCCTTCAGCTTTACCTTTTCTACTGTGTTTAACCACTTCAGAATCTATAGGAACAAAGTCATTGATCCACTTTTGCTCCCTTTCATATAGCTTCTGAATTTCTTCAAAGCTCTTGCTCTTTATCTGATTATGAGTGTACTTGCCCATGTGTTTCAGATAAGTAACCATCTTGTTTATGAGTTGAGCTCTGGTTGGTGGCTTGTTTTTAATTTGTTCAGCTCTGTGTGCAGCAAAGAACCTCTTCCGTTTTGCAATCATTTCCACCAACATTCTAGACTTTTCTTCAATGGTGAATTGTTCTCTTTCTTCTTGTTGAAGCCTTTCTGCTAGTAATTCATCTGCATCCATCCTTGCTTGAATATCTTCCATTTGTTCAATCAATGTAACATCCTTGGCCTCTTGTTCTGCAGCTCTTTCCCTAGCAATCCTTTGCTCTCTCTTAAGCTATGCTTGTTCTTCTTCAAACAATCTTTGAGCAATCTCTGCATCCCTTTGAATCTGAGCCTTTATAGGGTTCTTTGGAGGCTTTTCAAGCTCTTGCATAATGCCTTTGCCTTTATCTTTTGTTTAATTGTTGGAAGAATTCTTGTTGGTCTAGCAGATTCTTCTTGTGCAGCTCTGAAAGCAACTCTTTTTCCTTTTTCCTTATCCTTCTGACTTCTCATCTTTATAAGTGTTTGAGCAATAGTAAGATCCTCATCTTCAAATGTAGTTGTAGTAGTTGTTGGAGGTGTTCTTGATTCAGCAGTACTAATAGATACACCGGTAGTAGTAACTGATGCACTAGCAGCACTAACTCTAGTAGTAGCAGTATTAACTGCACTAGCAGCATTAACTGTATCTCCTTCAACATTCTCTATTGCTTCATTCACCATATCATCAAAATCACCTTCTTTAAACATTGGCCTTGTCTTCAAATTCCTCCTTTGTTTGGATACATTCTCTTTATCTAAACTTTTTCTCCTGGAGGTACCAATCTTGAAGAGTTTCATCCCTAGAGCTCTTGCCCTTTGCTTCTTTTCCAATCTTTTGACTTTCTTTTTCAGCTTTTTGATCACCAAATCTTGAGCAGTCTTGGATGTTTCCAAGGCAAGAACCCTGTTTGAAAAGTTTGTACAAATAGCCATCAATTCATTTATGTTAGGTCTACCCTCATCACTTCAAGGTGTGTAACCTCCTAAGAGAGGTGAATCATGGGGTGTTGGTGGTACAAAATCCGTCAAATCATCTTGATGTTTCATACTGTCCTCCCCACTTCCAGATGTGTTAACTTTTAAGAGAGGTGGGTCATGGGACTATTTAGATGCAGTCTCAAACCTAGTCTAAGCATTTGCATCTCCCAATGTGGTATCTTAGCACCTGGGTCCACTACCTGAACCAATTCCCTGAGGAGATGGTTCATTAAGTGTTGCCGTGGATCGGGTCTTATAGATGTTACCACTTTCCTGCTCTAACTCTAAGCTAGTAGCAGTAGTGGCAGCCCTAACCACTCTGTCATCCTCTCTTGTATAGATAGCCTCATCACCAACCTTCTTAGGGGGACCACCAGACTGAGGAATCT